>JH598219.1:143182-176692 GCA_000173235.2 Hyaloperonospora arabidopsidis Emoy2
GAGCCTCGGGTAGACGTGTGTACGTCGACTTGGTAGCAGTGGCCTGCTGCTGTCTCAACAGTTCAAGCTGTTGAACACTATGTTCTCTCAACAGATCTGTCTGTTGAGAACCTTGTTGGTGGATCAAGGTTACTTTTTCACGCTCGGCGTCAAGTTCATTTTGAATGAACTTGGCGGTGGTGGTGTGCTGTCCTTCTGGCCCCAGGGCGGATAGCAGTGCGCCAACGGCTTCTTGCCCTATTGTTTAACTCAAGCGTTCGACAGCATCCCATTCGATTTGACTCAAATGGGAGTAGCTTTCATGAGTGGGATGAAAATCATCCCCCTCATCGTCCAACATGTTCGTGGTCGTTGAGCGGACTACGAAGTGCTACCAGGTGTAACGGGGCACACCTTATTCAGGTAACTGAATAAACCTTGCACTGCTGACAGTGCAAGGGTGTGTGCTTCCGACTACCTCACGTACACGTACACGCAGAGGAAGATTGCTATACGGAGTAACAGTACTCAGTATAGGTAAAAAGTAGAATTGAATTTAGTATAGTTAATCCTTTTGATACATCCCTATTTGACTTCATTTAACGATGTCTAAATACAAATATGTATTATACTATCTGCGCGCCACTCGTTGAGTGCTTCTGTCGTGGCTAGACTTTATTGATTGATATCTTGATCATATATCAACCAATGAACAGTGTGTTACATCTGCGGGGCAATATTATCTATTAGGATAATATTGCGAGAATATTGTGTTTGTCCCAACGCAATATTCATACTTGATATTTACCTTAAGTAAATTATCATGTAATGGAGACACCCGATTACATCACCACCCCTTAACCATCGTTCTTAATCATGTGATACGCTATACTTTTGCGACGATAGAGACTTGTGTACAATATGCTGTTGGGCTCGTGTTCGTATCGTAGTGAGTACCATGCAAGTCCTTTCGTTATCTAAAGAGAAACTAGCTCATTCGGTCGAAGACGTTATGGCTATTATAAGTCGATCTTAACGCCACTATCAGTACATGACAGCTTTGTTGTCATGTACTGGTAGTGTAAATTCGAAGGATACTCGGCTTGCGGAAGCTTTGTAAGGTGATGCTTTCCTTTAGTGATATGAAACTGTCGACAAGGAGCGCCGCTCAGTAGGTGCGGACGTTGAAGATGTAGTGAGAGTGTCCGTGATCGTTCTATCGATCACGGACACATGAAGACATTGGATTGGCTGGCATACTAAAACCAAGTCAGTAGTTGCGGGAAGGTAAACATGGCGATTGGATGCACCAGAGACAACACAGGGCAGTAAGAAAACGGGAGCAGCATTTATACTAATACCAATCTAACTTCGGCATTTGCCTCCGACTACCAACTCCAAGCCAACAGAGATATTGAGTACTGAGTGAAGCGATGGCTGTTAGGCTTCTTCTGCTGAACCCAAGGATGGATTCCATGATCAGGTAACCTGATAATTCATTAGGATAAACAAGGCGGGTTATATCAGTTTCATGAGGCAGCGAAGCCGAATCGTACCAGTCATGACTTTGAAAAGCTTATTAACATTTTTAAGCAGAGTTGTCTTGCCTTTCATCTAGGCGCCACGTCGATCAAAATTATATAGATTCACTTGAAAAGCTGAAATAAATAAAGATGTCAGAGACGTAGCTATATTGCTCTACATTCACCGCTTAGTTTTTTGTGCTGATTTACGATAAGTAAAAGAATTGGGGAACCGTTTACCACCAACCATGTTTAACTACCCGCCACCCAGTTTATTGACGAGTATTTTTTCTGAAGTCTACTGATTGATCAGAATTAAAAGGGCCCATTCTCAGAAGTAACTGTTAGGTGATCCTAAAAAGAAACTCACATAAAAACAAGTGGAGACGGAAATCAGTAGATAGCCTAGAATCGTCAGAACGCCCACACACAAAATAGAATAGTAAGGGTATTCTGCTAAGATAGAAATCGCTAAATGGTTAGAAACGCTATAGAAACTAATGTAATATAGGGATTTGAACTAGTAGCCGGGCGAAGTCTACCAGTACAAGTGCGAAGAGTCTCAACCCGCAACAAGAATATGGGCAATTACGCCAGAAACTCTCCTGCACAGCGAAAAAGCAGCAGCAAATATGAACAACAATACCTCAGTAGATGAGAGAGCACACAGCCTGGGATTCTCAGGAAGATTGAAAGACAAAGTCACCGAATGAGTGGCCGCTGCCGATTACACTGATTCCACTTACACCCGTTGAGTGTAACTAATCTAGCAGGCGATAGTACAGCGCAGTAGTACGCCTGATGTTACGCGTCATGGTCAACTTTTCGTTTTTAATAGGAGGAAAAACACGTAATGACAGCCCACTCTTTTTGTTGACCGTTTTCTGAGAGTTGGTTCTGCAGATGACTGAATGTGATGGTGTCCTCCCTGCGCACATCGCTTCCACATCTTCCTTATACATGGGGATAACCCGTGTAGTCCACCTCTGTATAGCAATCGCGAAGCCATTTTCATATCTACAGGCGTTAATAGTTTTTTTGCGATCTCTAAATTATTACAGGTTTTTGCTGGAAGGAGGTTCGAGGAAGACCAACTAGAGTCACTCATTGTGGCCGTTTTTAGGGATAAGTTTTTTAAGCGGAGTGGTGGAAGCAAGAATATACAGAAATCGCGAATTGACTGCGGTACATGTATACTTAAAAAGAAGTATAGAATAAAATTATGTTCTGTGAGGCCGTTCGCACGGTTGTGGGATATCCAATTATCTTTTGCGGCTATCCACTTGTTTTTAGGCGAGTTGCTTGTTTCTTAGGATCCCACTTACTTCGAACCTCGTGTCCACAAGATCGCAATACTTGTTCTGAATATTCTGACACAATATATTTGGCAGTTTTGCATTAAAAACTATACATTATATATCATTTTGCCATTATTACACACCTTGCCATGCATAGTTCAACTAAATATGTCATATATTATTTTATTTATTTCCCTGCTTTAAAACGCGAATCCTAGGGAGGTGCTAGTTGACGACACGCCTACAATTTATGGCCGGGCTGAATTTAATATCCATCATATTGACGCCTGAGAAGATTAAGCACAATCTTAGCATCTTCGACCAGAGATGGGTCGCGTGTCGTGTTCATTAGACGACTTATTGAGGCACCGGGATATCTTCCAGAACCACGTACTTAGCCTCTTGCGCAAGAAAGAAATGAATGATCCTACTGGCCGTGAATTTTTACCCTAAAAGCACCACACATATACATTTTTACGCTCCATGTTTCGTTTTGCTTACCTTTCTAAAGAATAAAGCGTTTATTATATACTTCTACCTGCTGCATTTTCTTTTGATGCCTGGAGGCATTGCTTTAGCGTGTCGTAGGCAGCGTCCAGAACTATAAATTTCAGATTAAAACAATTGAATTTGGTAATGGGTTTATAGATACGTGGTAATGTAGAGTAGAATAGTAAGTGCACGTGTGAGAAAGAGAAGATTTATACTTTTCGATGAGCTTTACATTTAGTATTGAAAAAGATTCCGTTCAAATTTGACCAATCAGACACCTGAAAATTTATTATCTAATCCAAAAGATTATTGGGAGCCGTTATACGTACCACACCCTTCTGTTATACGTATTACAGCCCATATTACATAGAAAATTGGATACAAAGATGTCGCTTATGAAGATGGGTGAGTATGGGTTTTCCAAATATAAAATTTTAGATCCCTCAATTGCGACTATAATCTTATCTGCGATTTATCTTAAGCATTACGATGGGGGAATATATACGAGAGCTGACCCGAGGTCATCAACGTCTTAAATGATGAGACCGTCAACGCTGCCACATCGAGAAAGTAAACGTGCCAAATACGTATTTGTATTCATCCCCGAACGTTTAGCGCAGTCTCGATACAGACGTAATGGACGAAAAATCTGTCAAGAAATGGAACAGTAAGTTTTCTTGCAGTATACTGATGTAGAATATTATGAATAAACTGATCAAAGAACTGTGGGGATAATCTGAATGGGCTCATGACAGGACAATTTTTTTTATGTATAATAGGAATTGGATGCCCAAGGTGACGCAGTTTAAACTACTAAGCGTCATAAACTACGTCTAGATGAAACACCGCGGCGAACAGGTGACGATGCTAAAGCTGGCGGGTAAACTTCATTGGTAAAATAGAATGAGTAGTAGTAGCTACGAGTTTGCCGTCACTAAAATATGTTTGTGGCTTGTTCCATTGAAGTTTTTCACACCCCCAGGCCAGGGCAAGACCAACCTCGAGTTACTGTTTTCATTCTTTGGACAATTGATGCTGACGTGCGAGAGGTACCTCTCGGCTAGGGTTACAGTTCAAGACAAAGTCTAGTTTATTATGCTATTCTCTGCTCGTGAAACTTTTTTATTCTATATCAAGTGACGAGAAAGTCTCACGATCCAGTGGTGTTCGGGGCATGGTGTAGTGGTCTAGTTAACGTCGGCTGTGTCATGTAGGCCATATTACAGATACTGTACACCTAGTATTAAAATCTTATTTAATTTAAACTGTGCTGTGGTATTATAACAGAAAGAAGGCCCTTAATAATAGTATTCGTCCTAAAATGAGCTGTGGTAAATATAACAGAAGGGTGATGTACGGAAAACGGCTCCCACAAAATTAATTAAAAAATGAAAAGGGTGGTAGGTGGGTAACGAAAAACATGGTGGGCGGTAAACGGCTCTCTATAATTATCAAGTACACCGTGAAACAAAGCACATTAAATCCATTAGGTCGATCCTCCTTAAAACGATATGTATTCGACACATTCCGTATTTACGTTTTACATCATTTTCATCCATATGTATTAACGCTCTGTGACTGTGTCTGCGTCTGAAAAAGTAGGTGTGCAACCGACAAAGCCGAAAGGCCACGTGATAAGCGAGAACATATTCCATCCCGGACAAAGACTGCGGTCGGCCAGGTGGATTAAAGTAATTGGTAATTTGTGGAAGAACTCGAACGCAATGCAATTTATAATCAGCAGGTACACGATAAGAACTCCGAAGTATTTGTGAAGCGCAAACCGCCAAAGTGACCGCGTATATTACGCCTGGTTAGACTAAGGCTACAAGCCCGATATAAATAAATGCTGATGATCAATAGGGGAACGCGTCACTTTTGCATTTAGCTCTCTAACAAACATTAATCCTTTTAGAGGAAAGCACAGAAAATAAATAAATTCCTCGGATAACTCATATCCTAATAAATTTTTACTCATACAAATTTCGTTTCACCACCACGCTCGTTCAATGGTCTCTTACTCATAACTTATGTTTATCGAAAATCCATGAGTTTTCCGAGGGATAAAAAGTTCATGCGATTATACTCCTAAGCAAAGTAAATCATATTCCTGTATAAAAATGCACAATTGAAGGGGGACTGAGGGTCTGAGGGCACTAAACTAGAGAATTTATGGGTGCCCTGAGCGGTGTCAACCATACGGATGGAAATCTGAGGTGCCACTCACAGTGGCTGGGAAGGCAATAGAGATCGCACCTAACCAAAAAGGAAATTAAACCATTGTCGAACTAAAAATTGCAATTTTCCAGTATTTTAGAAATTAAATCACTTCTGAATTTCTATTACTCACTCGCGACCCTCAATACTGTATATGAAACTGTATTCTCTAAGTCATGTTGTAGATAGAACTAAATCATTTCCAGTATTGTACAACATCAGCCTCAAAAAGGTTTCTTAATCCTCACACATTTTTATGTTCATATCGAAAACATCTCAGGGCTCATAGCGACCAATTACAGCCCGAGTCCGGGCAATGCTTCATCCATGGTTTCTCATTTGATTGAACTACTATAGCCATAAATCCTGATGCTGCGCAGTTGTTTCGCTGCTGGAAGCGTTGCTACTATCCACTGGAGAGCCTGATGGTGTCATCAAGTAGGCTAAGGCGTTCCGAAAACACCTAGGCCTTGACCTCGATTTTTTTTGATTAGGATGACATTTCTTGTTTCGAATTGAAGCTCTAGAAAAGTTGTAAGATTTTCCTTTAGCTTTGGATTCTGATCACCTCTCGGAGTTTTGGCGGAAAATTCGTTATGTGTCGTTTATTCTATATCAATTCTCTTCTTAATTATGAGAGATATTGTTCTGGTAGATGTGAAATAAAAACCTGCTGGAAGTCCGGTTTGCCAGAACCCTTTGGCACATTTTTATGTTCTTGACATCGAGCTGGCAAATTGTGAGCCTTTTTGCATCGGTAATAGTACTTGGGTCGTAGTTATATGAATTGGAGAAGGATCAACCGCTAATTTACTTATTTTCATTTCACAAAAAGAAAATCGGAAATTAACATAACCCATAACTGGGTTATTTCATAGAATTGATCTTCACTAAGCCCACAGGTTATCCGAGGTATGACTGTAGTAATTTATTCACAGATTTGTATTGTTTGTAACGTTGGCAGCTTCTTCTTTCCACCAATTCTGGCAAATTGTCTGACCACAGGATCGCTGCAACCTGCGCATATGGTTACGTGGCTCAGTCGCTCAAATAGTACCAATTATATAAACGACAACGGTATTAAATTGATCGAGGAAGCGTTATAAGTGACTCCGCAGTAAAGCCCTGTTGAATTCAATGTGATAATGACTTCAGTGTAACTAGGACAATGAAGTCGATGCACAGAATATAGTACATACTGGATCTACCGCGGCGCGTTTATATAAAAGTTTACATTGCCAGTAACTTTTCTCTAGGTTTTGGAACATGTCAGACACAATGCCTTCTCACATACACGATCGAGGTTGAGATAGAGTGCGTCCGATAAAATTGTGCAGTTTCAGTCATCACTAAGGTGCTGTCGGTCGTATCGCCACGCTGGACACAGCGCGTGGAAGTGCTTTTCCGAACCGCACAACGCTAGAGGATTCATGTTAAGAAGACGACGAACATAGAGAAAATGTAAGGATCGCATGAAAGATAAGTAGTTGTGGATTTTGCGATAAAAGAAATAAAAAGAAACGATAAATGCGACGGAAATACGTAAAACACATGTTCTCGCAGACGCGTCTGTTTCAGAGATGCAGCGACTAAGAGTTTTCCTAAATGGCCTACGTTTGGGTATCCAATGCCTGATTGGATACCACCGCGGTAAACGGAACAGCAAGGCAGCATCTATCGAGAGTTTCCCGGTAAAAATATGAGTATGATCGTGAACACTCCAGCTTAAAAAACGTATGTAGCAGGTTTATTACAATACAGCAGAAACTATCTTGAACCTTCATCAGATTGAGTGTGCATCATACTTTTTAAAAATACCGAAATGACCTTTGTTGCATAGTTTTGGTTGGAGCCGTACATCTCCCCTCATTCTTTTGGTAAATTCCCTCAATTGGAGATGACGATACGTGAGATTTAATGCATCGGTAGAGGAATCGATACCACTATCAGCTGTTACTAAACTTCATTTTGTCATAATTGTATACAACCGAACTTATTTAGCTCAAGAATCGCCGTTCTCTAGGCATCATTGTCGGTGATCCAGCTTCCGCAAGTGGTGCTCTATGCTGAAGTTGTGAATAATTGAATCAGTGAGAGATCATCGTATCGACATCTAAGAACCGCCATCAGCATCACCGATACAAATCATTTCGTTTGAAATTGCGAAAAAGATCCGACCGCTGCGTGAAGATAGGTCACAATTCACGATGATGTAAAAGCTCAATAGAATAAACATATACAGTACTAAAGAATCCAGTGCATACAATCAGTAAAAATTTGTATGAATTAATAGGTTAAGCTTCTCACGTAGTAGGTGCTTTCGCTCGTGTATCACTGCAGCGAAATTATATTGAGCGAGCGTGCAGCCGACTGTTGCCCCTTGTTGAATATATTGGCAGTATGAGTAAGTTCATTCGACGTATAAAAACCTTACTTGTCCGGTAACTAAACACGTTCGTGTAACAAGTATCATCCAATTCGGCAATAAGTCCGCGCTTTTCCAGTGTATTCTCGTGATGTATCAGTTCCATGTCCTTTTAAACAAGCTCTCAATTTCACAAATTTTACGTCAAGAATTTTCCTAGTATCATCATAAGGATTAAATCCACATTCATAAGCTGTAATAATTCTCTCAATCATCTTTTTGTTTAACTAAAGAAAAAGATAACATAAAAATTAAAATTGATAAAAATAAATTAATATTAAAAATATAAAAATATTGAGAAACTTTAATTGCTCAATAAAATATAATCAATGACGGGAAAAACAGGACTTGAACCCGTGACTTATAGCGTGACAAGTTGTTACTCTAACCAACTGAGCTTCTTTTCCTTCATCATACTATTAAAGTAAATTTAGAGTATTATTTATATGCATACAAGGTAAAATAGTAATTAAGCTTGAATTGAAGCTTCAGCAATTTCTAAGCCTACTAATAAACCTATAATAATCAGAGAAATAAGTGTGCAATAAAAAACTATACATTTAACATTGTCCAAGCAAAACCTGCAATTCCTTTCAATATAAAATGTCCAGGCATCATGTTTGTAAATAGTCGGAAAGAAAAATATATGAAACTAATTCAATAGGAACTAAAATAGGAACTAATGCAATACTTGAACCGCTGGGTGATAATAAATATAAACAAATTGTATATTTTTTTATTCCAATTAAACTAAAACCAAGATATATAGTTAAAGTTCGAGTACATGTAATAACTTACCAACCCCCGCTAATGGTTTTATAAAATTTATACAAGGAATAGGCGTTGCATGGCTGTCGTCAGCTCGTGTTGTGAAATGTTTGGTTAAATCCTTTAACGAGCGCAACCCTTATTGTTAGTTACTAATTTATTATAAAAATAAAAGGACTCTAAAATTAATGATAGGTTAATGGAAGGTGAGGATGACGTCAAGTCTTCATGGCCCTTATGAGTTGGGCTATGAAGGCGTGACGTCATACTTTTGCAATAACATGACCTGAAATAAAAAAATTACGAATCTATACAATACCGTACAGACAAATATACATCGCACGCCTTGCGTGCACGCGACGCGAGCGAATACGGACCATTCTGTAAAAATTAGGAGTCTTCCCATATAATAGCATATATATTGCTTCCTGTTAGCGATGATATAATTTGCTGCTATGTAGAAGTCAGTTTTTAAAGTAAGGTCCGCGATTGCACGAATCGATAACCCGATATCATTAAGCTCAAAAAATTTCAAACTTGGTTTCAGCAACCTCTTCGCCAGATACCACAAACTAACGAACGGGAACAGCATCTCTATTAGGACAAACTGACGTCTATAAACCACTGATAGTTATATTGTTCTCCTATCGGTGCCTATAAATATATGGATCACGCAATTCTAGCTTCAACTGAGGGGACTTTACCGGAAAACTAAAGGAATATTTATGGTTATTTTTTAATTATTGGCCAATTATAGAGAACACTCGTGTCTTAATGTCTGACTTGTTTACTATTGCGTTTTGAAACTTCTGTTAGGATATGATGTACGAGCAAAAGTGTTGAATTGGGTACATGTGAGTCTGAACCGGTTAAAGCAGCTTGTACAGAAAATTTAATACAATAAAAAACGTAAACCTGACCAAAACAATAAGGTATATTGTCCACACAGAAAACAAAAAAATTGCGTTGATGTGATTTCAAACACAAAAACAAGTATTTATGTTTGAATGAAGTACCTTTCTCTTTCAAAACTCGGTGACTTCAAATCCCCGTATTTTCGTGGAGCCAACAAGTTTGCACAAGGTGTCCAATTACAAAAGGTTCTCACTCGAAAAATTACCTGAATTGAGATCGTTGACCTCTGTAGAACTATAAATTGAAAGCATTAACGTGTGCTAATATGCCGCAAAATTCTTACTGGTCGAGAAGCGCAGGGAGCAGAAGTGCTTTTCATAAATTACCGGGACTGCCAAGGCTAACTTTTACCTCTGTCTTAATCCACCCACGCTATAATGTATCTATGGTCTCACGACTACTAATCTTTCTTATTTTTTAATGTAAGAGGAGATAAAAATCAATATAGTGCCAAATATCCAGTCAGCATCCAAGCAGACGTAGTGCACATGGGCGCAAAGAGCTTGAGCTCAACTTCGTTGAGCAATTATCCCACCATGTAGTTTAGCGTATTGCCACAATCCCTTCGCGCCATACTTCACGGCTTGTCGAAAATTATCTGCATCCCCTCCACCTCTTCAATTAACATGCTTCAATACGTCTTGTTTGCTCATTCGCGAAAGCCTGGTCGTTGGATGATATCCTTAACAGAAGAATGAAGATTATTCACAGCCCTTGATTTCATTCTGATTTTTGTGGCAGCGTTCTTACTTTTTTGCAACATGAATAATGTCAAAATGCCACGCAAAATATTGTAAAATGCTTTTGCTCTTTCATTTTTGTATGTATATTTGCGTCTTATTCTTTGGTAGGTTCAGAGCTTGTTAAATGTATAACCCTACAAGTTGTTGACGCAGTTGCACACGATCACCATTTTTTTTAGCATTTTCGTACGTCTACATCGCATTCGAAAGCCAATCTCAAATAGCAATTGACTCTGGAGCATCACGAAAGATATGAGGGTATATAGGGTTTTGGTCAGCACTATAATGTGCATCATACGAATTATGAATGCGCACACAGAACATGCTCGCATAGCATTTTATATTACCTATTATTTTTGAATATGAGGAATGGATCATATATTTGCATTTTATACAGGTTGCTTGTTTTTATCCAACTTAAAATCCGAACAGTTTGAGCTTCGTACTATTGCAATAATTTGGTGCCTTAGGTCTGCTGCAGTTTATTATAAGGTGCTTCCGGTGTCAGCGATTCGAAATACCGTGAGTAAGTCACCATCCTATCATTGCCTCTCGGGTTTAGGTAATACCTTTAGCATCACACGTATAATATACCTTATATGATGCCCTTTCAAGCAACTTCGGAGGGAGTTCGGCTTCCTATAATTTAAGCTTACCGTAGTACACCCGGTACTGGCAGAATAATTCTACCGATCTACCCTGATCTTCCGCATTTTATCCTATTGACACGTCCGTAATCGCTTACTTTTGTATTATAAAGAGCGGAGAATTACATACTTGAGAAATGCGTAGCACATACCTGTCTTCGTCTAGACATTGAAACCTCGTTTAGAGCACCAGATTTGTAATTAATATCGGCATTGTAGATCCTTAATATCACTGATCACCTAAAATGGAATGGTTAAACGTACCCTACACTTTGCGACACAAAATAGAAAGTATCATTTTTGTATTGAAGTAATTAAATGAAAAAATGTAGCCCCTTAAAAATGATAGGTACGTACTTTATAGGTGCCAGACCTGTATGTTCATTGCATAACAGATGAAATTCTTCGTTGGATTAGGTAACTGCGCTTGGAGATTTGAGCTATCATGGTTGGAAGATAAATGCAAATATGCTTTAATCACCATTTTAATTAACTTAATGTACGACACGTCCACGATGGACTCCAGATGAATAAGAAATGCATCTTTATGCTAATGTTTGTTTGGACGTGATTTGTTTTATTTAGTGCAACAAAAGATTGTTTATCGATTTTCTTACTGGATTATTGTAGGTGCTGATACGATACGAACATGCGTTTATGTGATCTTACAGGGCAAGGCATATTCAAGTTAGACATACCTTACACTTTTTGTTATTGTGAAGAATTCTAGAATGAAATTTAATCGATGGAATACAGAATGATTATAAAATCGATCCATTTCTGATCTTAATATATCGTCCTATGTGCCTGATGCATTTCCAATTGACAATAACTGGTAGTCAAGTGTGTCAATCATTGTACTTGAATCATCGACTTGTGGATTGAGTTTAAGTATGATAGTTAAATCGACTTCATATATAAAATAATACTCATACTAACGTCTTGACACCTTCGGCCTCGGTGAATACAAAATGACAATAGCAACCTCCATTTCCACCAGAAAGTGAGCTTTGTATCGCAGGATCATACCCAAACATGTATTAATCGTCAAAATGATGCAGTTGCTAAACGATGAATTCATCTAAAGCCAATCTCTCGTCAGCCATAATCTCAATTTGTTACGATTCTACAGTGACAGCCCTACCAATTGTTTCGGCTTCCAACTCATCGACCGTATTTCCACGGGACATTTTGCCGAAAAAGAGGCGGTAAAGATGATGAAATGACAGAAGAGTGAAGATAAAGTTAGTAGCATTGATCAGTCGTAAGCTAGTGTGGCGCAAAAGCTACATTGAAGATATATGTAATGGACGACATTGTGTGTTTTACATCGACCAATGGTAGACGGTACTCATAGCGCTGGCATTCATTTTACAGCACTTTCACTTCTACGGTAAGAGCCACTTTTGCTGTACGATTAACTAAACATGCAACAAATAAAAACTGTTTTTTTTGTCTCTAGCGCTTTGAACCTGATGAAGAATCAGAGCGCTTAAAAATAAAGCTATCGGACACTTAAAGGACATGTCATTTGAAAGAGATATCGACGTCCTGATCCGTTATATAAGCTCAATTTATAATTACTATTGAAGCACTATCAATGCACTCAGCTGATATTCTGTCGCTGAAAATTTTATTGGCTTTTTTTTTTGCAGGTCAACAATTATGAAAGGTGCCATTGCAGCGTCTAAAAAGATGTAAAGATAAACCTACCAAAGTCGGTATGACCCATGGAATGAAATGAAATTGTATCTTAGATAGCGGCACGATCAAATTCTAGACGTGCAAACGCCCTCCAGTCATTTAAAGCCCTCAAAAATAGAAAGGAGTCCAGATTCGTTTTCAGCAGCTCATTATAGAACAATTTCACGTATAGAGTTTCTTCACTTACCTTCGCCGCGTAACAACGGTAGTGTCACGAAAAAACAGGTTGGCAATCTGACTTATGGTCAGAAGTAGAAGATATGCCGGTGGCATGACGAAAAAGCCACTCTGACACAGTCGAGGCTGGCAGACAGAGCAAAGCGCGAGTTGGTTCTCCAGGCGTTAGTCCAGAGGAGGATATCCAGCGTTTTCGTGATCTCCAGAAGTTTCTTTACGTGAAGGACGTCGACCTCAAGGGCAAGCGAACCCGAGCGCTCGCATTCCCTGCAATCCACGGGGCCCTTGCTTACTGGGTGCTGCATTATCAAGCTGGGAGCGCGATGATATGTAATAATCGATTCAAGGAGAGAGCATTGCGGTACGCGATAATGAGTTGCGTACTAGACGACCAGCTGACGTCATTGTCGAACGGGTGGGCTCAGACGCGCCAGAAACATCAGACTTGAATCAACTTATATCTCACGTTCCAGAGCATTTCCGTGAAATTAGAGGAGACACCCGTGCAACGCGACGCCACCCGGGCGCGCCTAAAAGGGGCCCCGCGTGCTGAAATCTACAATATGGACGAAATGGGACTTCATACTGCCTCGCTCCCGATAAGACCATTGCCTAACGATGATTGGAAGGATCGAAGGATAGCAAAACTCATGTGACGGTCGCTCTGATGTGCAACACTGACGGCTCGGACAATTGCGAGCCGTTTATCATTTGTAACGAGAAGAGTACAAGCTGTTTTCAGCAGAAGACAGTGAGTTAGCTTGGATTTTACCATCGCAGCAACCTCAAGGCGTAGATAATATGTGTCCTTTCCGAGAGTGGCTGGATGAGAATGAAAACAACATGGGCGCTCAAAACTGCAACAGGGTTCTCCTCCGCGACGATGCATAGGTGCACAATGCTGACGACATGAAGCTGACGATCGCGACAGTCGTATTACTCTCGCCAAAAATGACCGCGAAGCATCACTCCGTGAATGCCGGTTAGATTGCCTCATTTAGGCGTATATACCGACACATCCATCTTGAGCTCGCTTTATATGTGGGTGATAAAGGGTCTACATTGGACAGAATAGCTGAGCTCGCCGAGTTTGGGTGATACCCATGGGTGCCAAACGGTCTGCCTTAAAGTTGAACTCAGCTTTCTTAGCGATACGCACAGCCGCCTCAAAGGAGGTAGGGTGGAACCGTAATACTTCCGTTCAAGCCACGCCAGTACAAATACCCTCCATGAAGATAGTAACCAGAACCATTTCCGGTAAGGGATCACGATGTATGGCAGCGATTAGAGTTTTCATCTCCTGGACATAGTCTGATAGTTCTTTCTTGCCCTGACGGGCAGATAGGAAAAGAGAACGCACTTGATATGCCTGATTAGGCAAAGCAAACACTCATGATATTTGCTGTTTTAGCAAATCTTATGTGGGAAATGCTTCGTCTACAGACGTGCTGCACGTAAGAGCCCGCTCTCTAGCTCGACCACCTAATTCGAAATGGCCATCCTAACTCGCATTTTCTCCGATTGGAGCACAGCACTATGTTCATGGCCATTTCCACCTCTTTGATCTACAGGAGGACATTATTCCCTTCTTTTTCCTTAATTGTGTTTACAGTCAAGACAAGGGGGAGAGCTCTTGGATCTACATCTGGTATTGGAACATACCGATTATGTATAGCCGATGCCAAATGGTCGCGTACTTGCCCAATTTAAGTGAACTCAAACTATATGAAAGCGTCAAGATGTGCACGAATCACATCAGGACCTTGTGCGAGGATTAAACCCACTTGTTCGTTCCCGGCTAGCGCTTTGAGTTTCTCCAGCGCTAATCTTGGGCCTCAGAGAGATTTATCTTTGTTTCCATCCTTACAGAGGAACAGTTTTAACAGACTCAGGTGTAGGTTAACTACAAGTACTACCAAGTGTAGCGGAGCTCCCCTTACTCCTTAGTCAGATGAGGACTTATAGATTCGTAGAGTCTCTTAGTGTATTAAACTAAACGGTTATTAAGTTAAAGGGTATTAAGTCTTTACAGACTTAGTGAGGCTTGACTCTAAGTATATGAACAAGCTCGCAATTTTTTAGTCCTGGTTCAGGGGACTACGACTCTAACGAATCACGTTGCACTAATTCCCAAGAGTACTTAGCCTTAATACAGACACTTAACCCTAACGATCAAAGACGTCTTAGAAAGACATGTGTCTGGAACTGATCAAAAGAGGAACTGAATGTGTTTACTGATTTATAGCGATATTACACCTCACTTACATCTTTAATCTTGAAACTATGCTACCTAATCGAATAGTCCTCATGGAGATTCTTCTGGTGTTACCACACCAGAACTACGCCGTACTTTGGATACTCTATTACAATAAATACAATATATCCGTAATCGATAAGGTGCGGTATTACCGCTAGCGTATGTGATACAATAATACGCCTATCAGTTTCACTGATCTCTTAATGTGTACATCAAACCAGCGTGCCCGGTTATCACAACCGTTTTTTAACTCCGTTAAAATACTTGTCTCACACGTTGTTTGGATTTATAGCTTTCTGTCTCTAATATAAAGTCGTGAATAAATTTAGTATAGTGCTATATTAGTTCGGGACGGGGAGGATCGACAATTTCACTAGTCTGCAGCATATTCCAACCGTTGAGGACCCCATCCCATAGGCCATACTCATATAGTATCGATCCAAAATTCAGCTTTGCATACCTTGATCTTACTATTGTGAACACGGTTGGACCGATCTGAGTCTAGTCAAAAATTATACACGTTCTCAGACCTATCCTTGAACGTCTACCAATAGATAGGCAGGCGTCCACACTTTCTAGCAATATGCCTCTATGATTCTGGTTGCATACCATAATGGCAGGGAAGGGGACCGACATCGTATTTTTATACTGTGATATTCCACACATACATCATTCTACGATATGGCGGTACCATTAACGGGGTGAGAGATAATTTTTTAGCTCTATTCTGGTGCTGTCTGCAAACTTAACCAACTGAAGCCTACCACTTTGCACGCTATATATTCTTAGCGGTTATCCAATCGTCGTGTAACCCGATTTTAGTTAATGTCAAGCATTTATTTACGATATCCCTTGAGCTACAAAAATCAAAAATAGGTTTAAATAAAGACGGCTTTTGAAAATACATAAGTCATTTTAGTGACATATATTATACACATACAACTAGCTTCGTTTGTGAATTAAATGTATAAAGTTGTTGCAGATCTCTATTGCTGGATAATGTAAGCGAGAACGACGAACGCTTTATGTAACTTTATGCGCACAAAGTGATGAAATGAAAAGGGATGTGGGGACGAGGAGTATCTATGCCCCGCCGTGCTAAGATGTGAAGTCCTAGAGGTTGACGTCATTATTATTTTGCTTGATATAGTAGATTTTGTAATTACTTTCTAAATATCACCATCCGCCTATATTGCTATCAAAAAATATACATTTCCTGCACCTTTGCCAGCATGAGATAGAGGTGCAAGCTCTGTAGCTCGCCCTTTCGTATATATTATTCAGCTTGGAAAAATGAATCAAGATGCAAAACACTATACAACAGCAGCCACCGAAGAATGACTATGATGCTGTTAATGTCTGTATTCACTCTGTACAGTATACTCGGGCAACGTGACCAGCCTTTGCTTATGAGAGTCCAGCATTTGCTTATATGATCATATTTACCTCTGATCGATTCGAAGCCACTCACGTGCGTGCGTTACAACAGGGACCTAACCAAAGAGTGAGGTTGAATATGCCTATATACCTATGAGGAGGTTACGGACTACATCGCACTTCGTACGACATGTAAGGTACAACTGGCGTTAATCACATACGCAGGAGGTGACAGAATAAATCGAACTTAGTACGACGCGTAAGTTGTATAGTGTTATTTATAGACACACATACCGATAAGGACGATCTATAAATTTCGGGATTCACCTTGCGCACAGTCAATAATAGCTCATCCTTCGGGCTCGCAACAACTCATGAGAACTTTCATTGGTAAACACATACCACAATCCATTTCCCCGCCGATGACTACCGATATGGGTACGTGAGTACATAGATTTTGAATCAGTTCCCAGACAGCATTACTTAATTAAAGAGCGAACTCCAGAGCTTGCTCCCCTATCTTATGAGTACACCCGCAGCAAGCGGTCAAATTATCACAAAGACAGTATATTGCCGGCTACCGCTGAGTGTCTGCTTACGTGTGCGCATTCGATAGCTCAGTACAAACAACGTTGAGGTTACGCTTTGAGATTTAATGATTCATTGCGGCAATGCAAAAGTCCATCAAACGTTCATGTGATTCTGCGTGTTGAGAGAGCCCCATGTCTATGTTCAATATTCGCACGTTTGAGATGGTAAGTGTGGTTAGGGCTCCGACCCGGACCAGTTTTATTGGGTCGACCCGGTGTTTGACCCGGCTGGCCCGGGTCCTGGGTCGAGGTCTGACCCGGACCAATGACCCTTGGTCGGAGCCCTAAGTGTGGTGCCTCAATCATCTGTCGAGCAGATGGAGCAGGTGACGTGTGACAAGGTCAGACTTTCCATAGGGTTTGAAAAGGTATAAGGGGTCGACTTAATATACCGTGCAGCTGTTAAGTGCGCATAAAAATAAATTCTATAAAGTATTAAATTATTTTTGCACCGAAACCGACCTTTTTCTTACCCGTAGACTTGAAGTATGAACGAACCTATACTGCACGCGCCAGATGTCCTGAGGATGGCAGGTTGGTGTCGAAAGTAAAGACAAGAAATAACCGCCTCCGAAAGCTACATACCAGTCGATAAACCGTGTTGTGCGGGGTTTCATCTCTGTGATTGGCTCCGATGCCTCACATCTGTGACTGACCAGTGCTAGCGTACGATCGTCGTCCGTGATGTGGAAGGGGGCATATCGACGGCACCATTCATTTGAGCATTTCAAGAGAACTCTGTCGACTGTCTCGCGAGTGGCAGGTTTGGACTTGTTAAAGTGATGAGTGATGAGTGCCTTTCCGGAGGTTTGTAGTGCATATGTTGATATTATTGCGCGCGATGATTGCTATCGCTCGATCACAAATGCAAATTATAGTGCCAAGCCTAATTGCGTCCAAGATGGGATGCGTTCGCTCGATCGCTGCGTCCCCCATCTTTCCAGCCTTCCCATTACTACACCCTGATAGGTTTTTCCGTACTGTCGCTTTTATGGCGCTAAGAAGGGAGATGAGATGAGCGGCGGCAACAAAGAGGCCTCATCATTTAATACTTTATCTGTAGTCATACGCTTGCCTATGCGCTCGACTTTAATGACACTGTATCGAATGGAATGGGTTCACTATGCGCTCTCGAATGGGCACTTAGATAAGACGCGTTGGCAGTATTGGACTAATGTAGAGTGAGTGATATGCCACATTTGGTTGTATTGTTCTGCATGGAACAACAAACGAAGCGCCTGACTCACAAAGTTATCCGAAAAGGGGAGTGCATAGTAATATCGACATGTCTGTCGTTATTTACGGGAAGCACCGGAGACAACACGAGCTCTGACGGTCGAACGCAAGTCGTGCGAACAAGCGCGTCTGACATAGCTCGTGCGATTGAATTCCAACAAAGCCTTCGTTTCGAAAGACAAATTAATGCTGATACACTCGCACTACGGCATAAAAGATATGCGAGGCACTAGGATGCATAGGCAGCGACAACAATGTATCTTAACAAACATGCACGACTGTGTTCGTGGAGCCGTTGCGTACGCGCCGTACTTTGCGCGTATGTGTGTAGTTGTGTTTATATGTAGCGAGTGATCATACGATGAAAGTCGTTTGCACGGGTGACGAATGGCCTAAAACAGGTGACGGATCCGGCAGCTCGTGCAATCGAGTTCTGTGTCGATTGTAGCATGTAGTATCCTCACTCGCCATTACTCTGGTCCATACGCTCACTGTCGACACACGCAACGCTATCCTTTTCTCTCTGTGTGTTGCCGTTAACGTCCACTGAGTAGCTGACCGGTTTTGAGGCGTTGTCCCTTCGTTCAAATCAAAAGATCAACGGCTGCGTGCCGACAGCAGGATGAAAGAGAGCAGCTCATTCGTGAATTCGCTCAACCCTTGAGCCAAGCGAGCATTTGGTCTTCGGCAAGAATGCCGAAAGACACGTACCGTGCGAATCCCTATGCTGACGTGCATTTGTCCGACCTGCAGCGTCACCAGCTCATTGACGTTGTCAACGGGTGTGTGCAGAGCCATTTTGAGAAGTACGAACATTTCGTCATGGCGGACAAGCACCAAATGGACGAGCGTCGATGGGAGCGCGTCAAGTTCAAAGACGGTCTCAACGTCTACGCCGAGCGATCGATTCACGATCAGGCACGTAAAGGTCTTCAGCTCAAAGCGGCCGTTCCAGAAGGCGAGGCGGAGAAAGAACTCGTGGCGATGATGTGTGTGGGAACGCTTGTAGGCGACCTGGAAGATCTCATGTTTGGGATTCTTAGCACAACGTGGGACGCGCTGCGCATCAAAGCCGCCTATATCGGCAGTGTCGTGTCGGGGGCCATTTTATGCAACGTAGTGGAACCAAGTGTGAAAGAGCCATTTCGATCGGTGATAGTTCGGTGGATGGCGTCCAATGGCGTCACAAAAGCCGGACAAAGTCGAGATTTCGTGGTCATCGAAGCCACGGATGTCGTCGAGCTTCACAATGGCGAGCGCATTGGCTACCATGTGTTCCACTCCGTTGACTTCCCACAGACCAGGCCCTTGCCAAACACGGTTCGGGGCAACATGTCGTCCGTCAGCTTATTTCGACACGTTCACAGCACCATTATTGACAGTTTTGCGTCCTGTGTGGTCGACCCTGGCGTGGTAATAAAACGATTGCAGTTTATTCCGTTTGCAGCGACTGCCATGCTTTGTGCTACAAGCTACGTGCACTGTGGACAAATGAAAAAGCTCGCGTGGATGCTGCAACGACGACATGTGGATATGAAACATCGCGACGAGAGTCATCAGAAGAAAAAGTGTGTCATGTGTGGGAAAAACAAAAACATTCCTGGTCTCAACCGGAGTACGTGCAAGCTTTGCTACGGCTACGTCTGCTCGTCATGTAAAGTAAGGGTGCAGATGAAGTTCATCGGGCAAGACAGCGAGCTGGTGGAGCGCAAAATCTCTTTTTGCTCACAGTGCATGAGTAAAGCTATAAATTGCGGAACTCGAGAAGCTGCGCAAGAACAAGCCGTGTACTACCATGACTCGTACGATAGTGGTTCCACTTACTCGGAATCGATATTATCCGACTCGTCGTCTTCACTTAGCCACTAGTGTAATAAATGTAAAAGCACGTAACGTCTTGTTAACTATGAGCACACAACATGCTTGCTAGGTGATAAGTTCACATACAGAAGTTGAAGCTAGATTATATTCAGCAGAATTTGGTGCTCTTGCCTCATCATGATACAGTTGAATGCACCATGCCAAAGAGTACTAGCTATAAAACAGAGCCATACTCGACGAGTGCAAAATGCAACTCCCTTGTCATTGTTCACAGAATGCTCATCCATGTGATGCTCTAGAGCAGTCAAGGGCGTGACAACTGGTATCCAACTGTTCTCACTTCACAGGACGAATGAACCGTTGCAAAGTCCGTAGCGACTGTAAAAAGCATGCGGCAACTACCATAGGATATAGTCGTGCAATGCCGTTCAACAGTCAGGAGAGAGATCTAACCCATACTCATATATACCTATCTTCGCCAGAGAGACTCGCTGTTCGACAATTTCAGAGTGTCGACGTACGAGTAGAGAAGACAACGTGTCTGTCGACATGCTTGCTCGGTTGCGCAACCAATGCAACTAGCGCAGACAAAGCATAATCATATGCTCTTTGCTTCCCACATGGAATCGGAAATGATTCACTTGTGGATGCGCATGAGGGATACAGGCAGTCGTACTAAGCGGTTCTTTCTATGTACGTAATCAACGCTCTCAGTGACAGGACGGTCTGTTATATTGTAGACAGTGCGTTATTTGTCTTATCAGGGTTTTAGTCCAGGTGGTAGTGCAATGACGTCGATACCATCATTACCCTATGGAGAAAGTTGATTATAAGTAGTTAAGGATAATGTTGTTATGAGATCTACGAGTATGCTAACATGGACACGTCATTGGTTATGCTTACAGCATCAATCACGATAACTTTATCTTGTATCTTTCCTTCTCGATGAAGTACAAGCTCTAATTTACCCCTCCCACATGAGGGCACAACAGAGTAACATATAGCGTGGCAGTTCTGACATTAGAGGAATGTTGTCAGTGTTAAAACGTGGCACCAACATCATGGGCTGACCTTGACTCTCATTACAATAGATTTTCAATATTATAACTGGTCTTGCAAAGTGCTCAGCAACTGCTTAGGCTGCCTAAGCGCGCTGACTGGCCTTCTCCTGAGTGTTGCTGGCCACCATCCGAAGCTTGTCCTGATTTATAAAAAAAGCTTTATGCAAAATAAGTAAGGGAATCGCTAAATGCACGCGCATGAAATTCCTAGATGGACATCTTTTGTAGACTCGAATTTTTTGTTGTTAAATGCACGCTCTTTGGTAGAAAAAGGTATAGCTCGTCAACGCTTGTACTTTAGGCAATATAATTGCCGTCAATCACACAGGACAATGTAAGTCGCAGGAGCGGGTAAGATGAGTGTGGGGCTGCTGACAACTTGCCAATGGAGTGTTTTGGTTTTTTGTACGGGTGTTAAGCCGCTAATGATCCATGTAACGGGGCACCAGCAACACACTGTACAACCAGTGTGGAGATACCATCACCGACAGCAGCGCGAGTGGTGCCTCGCTACCTCTGTTAATTTGGCTGAGGAAGGGAAAGAAACTAGGAACTGACTAGTTGCTGGTAAAAGTAAAACTGTATTAAATATAATTAAGTCCTAATCTTTAACCTATGTTCTAGTCCTAACTTAATTATATTTATCTACAAAATGTATGCTAAAGTCTTGCTCACCACTCATTGCGCGCGTCTATCGTTGATTGGACCGCTAGAGCTTGCTGATATGATGACCCATATCAGCCAATCGGTGAGTGTTTCTGAATATTACCCCTTACGGTAATATTCATGAACATTATCAACCTTTATGATAATATTCTAATTAACAAGTATCAAGGGTTAATTACATGTAACAGGCTCACCCCGTTACATCACCCCCCCTTAAACGACAGTCACTCAATCACTATCATGTTGATGTGGTCAACGTTAGAACACATTAGGGACAGGGAGTACTTGTTTTCGTCTGATCCATTCATTCCTGGATTTTCAACGCATGGTGAACGACTCCATGCGATGCGCGGCGAAATTTGCTGAGAAGGCAGCTCCGCTTGCTAACAGAGCTGTTTTTGACGATGCCCAGCCTTTTGCGGCAGACGATGCTTCGTCTGCTGCCGCTGCAACTCTTCCTGCAGCACCAGTTGCTGCAGGTGCACGTGGTGAGTCACCACGTGCTAATGATGATGGCTCCCAAGTGGAGCTTATCTATTTGGGGGAGTCGGACGGTGGGTCCGACTCAAAAAAGGCACCTAGGTCACCCGAGTCGATAGGGGCGACCGCATACGAGCTTACGAATAAGACTAAAGCGGGTAGTCAAACGTATGGTCACTACCGGAGTCTGTTTAGTTCGGAGGATGAGCATGCTGACTCATCCCCCGCACCTGCTACTGCCCATTCGACTTCTAGTGAATGCGGTGATGACTTGCACCGTCGTGATGACGATTCTAGTGGTACCAAGACTTCCGTTGGTACTACTCAGGAGGCTCTGGATGGCAATATGCTGCGTCTATCCCTTGAACACAAGCCTTGGGTATTACCAGAAAGGCTTGTGAATGATTTGTCAGGCGAGACAAGTCTCCATCATCGAATTCAATTATTCAATTCGAGGCTGTTGCACGGGATCGACATCAGCGCTAGTAACTTTCGCGCTGAAGAGGACTTCTATCTGGATGCTTTTCTGAAGCATAGTTGGTATAGTGGCAACACTAAACGAGACAAAAGCTCGCTGCTGCAGGCGTGGAACGCCTTTATACTCAATGTGCAGCACATTGAGCGCGAAAACTGGCTTCGGAAGCTTGCCACAGCTCGTGTCAGGTTTAAAAAACGAGCACTAAATATTGCAAAATTCAGGTTGCACAAGCTGTCTCGTGAGGCAAGAATTCCAAAGCTCACGTGGGGCGACCCGTGTCCGTGTAGTTTCGACAACACTCGACGAATCAACAGGGAGGTGTACTCCCTTTCTTCGCCCTGGGGTAGAGCTCACATATCTTCTGAGATCCGCGATGCGATTGCTAACCTGCAATCGCTCTACCAGCGCCATAGGCGCGTGTTTTTCAGTGGCCCTTCTGAGCCATCGGATGTGTCTCGTCATACTGGTGGACAAGACCTTCAATGTCAGTCATGAGCTGGGCGCCTCGCGCCCAGCTGATGACTGAGGTGGATAGCCGCGCCAGCGAACAAGATAACTCGTTCGCTGCCCCTTCACGTCACGGTGGTTCAAGATACGCTCCACGTGAAAGCGTTGACCACCGTGCGAGTCTACCAATGGATGTGGTGGGGGAGGGAATATCAACTCCGAATCGTTTGTTGGAGTTTCAGGCGGAGGTTGGTCGTCTCCAGCAACGCTTACACGACCTGTGTGATCGCACCAAACAAGAGAAGCAGGAGCGTCTCTCTTTGGAAGCGTGGGTGCAAATAAATTCAAAAAATCAATTAGATCGCGTTCTACCAATTTTTTTTTTGGAGAACTCGGGTCCAAAAAAATCCCTTGGAGGTCTTGAACGTGGCGGTTGTATTTGCCCGAGGAAGAGACCTCGTGGTGATGGTACGGACGGAGACGAACAACATATAACGTAGGATGCGTACGCAACGTGCGAGGCAACTCGATCGTGTACGCATTGCCTTTGCGATGTAGTACACGAAACGGGCCGATGTACTTGGTTAGTAGTTTACTACTACCCAGATTAGTTACTATGTGCTTAGGTAGATTTACCGTAGACAGTAGAAATAAGTCTCCGACATTAAATAGAAGATCGCTTGCTCTTCCATGTTTGTCAGTGTTCCGTTTCTGCCGGTCCACCGCGTTAACGATGGAGTCTTGCACGAAACGGACCGCTGCTTCTCGTTCCAGCAGGAAATCGTTTGCTGCATCACTTTGGTTTGTTGCAATGCGCCTTTTGCTCACCCCTAGGAGGTCATCCTCTTTTTCAGCAAGGGTGTTCTCATCCTCGTTGGTGCAGTCATTGGCGATGCTAAATATACCAGCATCGTCATCCTCATCTGGGTCAGCAATAGCGTCGTCACTAATGCTGAGATCATCAGCTTCGATGTCTATTTGATCGACATCGGCAACGTTCGCGTCGTCGATTACCTCGACGCATGATGAGCAAGAGCCAGAACGGGTTTTGCTCGAGTGAATCCCTCTCCTCTTGAAATAGTGTCACACTTTAAATGGGTAGTTAGGCGTGGAGGCGTAAGCCGCTCACGAAAAATGGTGTATGCGTTGTGGATGCATGCACGGAGTTGTTGATTGCAAACTCTACCATCGGAAAAAATTCGCTCCAATCTGTCAAAGATTGGACGTATCCTCGAAGTATCTCTTCGAGGACGCGGTTGACACGTTCTGTCTGACCATCCGTCTCGGTATGGTAAGAAGTAAACATAGTCAGACGTGTTACGAGGGATTGGAACACGGATTGCCAAAACAAAACACCTCCGTGAGCCCAGGATCTCTATCAGAGACTAGTTCACGGGGTAGACCGTGGAGTCGGAATACCGTTTCAATGAAGACACGGGCACAATCATGTGCTGATATTGACTCATTAACTACAGCAAGATGTACCATCTTGCTAAATCGGTCTACGAACACAAGAATAACATTATTCTTGTGAGCGTCCTCGGGGAAACCGAAGACGAAGTCCATTGAAACGGATTGCTAGCACTCTGCCGGGATTGGTATAGTCTGTAGTGGCGCACAGGATGAAGGAATGGGCTTCACCCGTTGGAACACTTCACAAGCACGAATGTACTTGCGCACGAACTAATACTGGCGGGACCAATATAAATCGCGATTTACCGTGAGATAAGTCTTCTCACGCCCACGATGCCCACTAGGTGGTGCATCATGGCACTTATATAAGATGCGCAAGCGCAAATAATTATGAGTGGGGACGACGACACGAGGTGTGTCGCCGGCAACGGCCTCATAATACAGCAATCCGTTGCATGTTGTGTATCGATCCGCGGGAGATCGATACAAGACCGGTAAAATTTTGAAAAATTTACGAGATGGAAACACCAGCTGATTCATTAGTCGCAGAAGATCCTTATCTTCTGCGTAAGCCTTTTTCATGTCGTCAAGAAATGTTGAAGACGGGACACTAGTGACTAGTGTTGCAATAGTGGTATCGACCCTACTGTTGGACTGTGCAGCCGACTTGAAATCGTGTCGGCGCGACAACGCGTCCGCGACGACATTGAGTCTTCCGGGTTTGTACTCAACGGAGAAGTTATACTCCGCAAAGAAGGACATTCACCTCGCCATCCTTTGCGAGAGATGTGGACCGTTTACAACCGTGCGTAATAAAGCATGGTCCGTATAGACTACAAACGGTCTATCTCCAAGGAGATAGACGCGAAACTTCGCCAGTGCATACTTCGTGGCAAGGATTCTCTTGTCATGCACCGGATAATTAAGCTCAGCTGCTTGTAGCTGACGCGATTACTAACAGACGACGCGCTCTGCACAATCTGCATCGTACTGCATTAACGCGCTGCCGATTGCAAAATCGCTGGCGTCGCAGACCACATGGAATGATCTGTCTTAGTCTTCAATCGCCAAGATGGGTGATTGCATCAAGCTCTGCTTGTTCCCTTTTAAGAAATGCTGACAATCAGCGTCCCATGACCATTTCTCGCTCTTTTTCAAGAGACGAGTGAGATGAATGGTCACGTCAGCGTAGTTGCGCGAGTACTTGTGTAAGTACGCCACTAGACTAAGGAACTATTTTAGTCCCTTAACTTCGACTGGCACAGGCCAGTCGGTAATCGCCTTGATCTTTTCTGTATCAGGGCGTACGCCGTGTTTACCCACGATGCACCCAAAAAGTGGTATATCGCTAGCATCGGATATACACTTCTTGAGGTTGATATACAGATTATGCTTCCGCATAAGTGTAAGAACCTGACGAACGTGTGTTCTATGAACCTCTACGTCCGTCTTTCCGCCCATATCCTGACTATGGACGAATACATCGTCGAAATAACTCGGTGCGAAGTCTCGCACCGGTCTCAACAGATTTGTCACACATCTATTGAAGGTGGCAGGGGCGTTGCTAAGCCCATGTGGCATACTAGCCACTCCCAGAGCATACCGCTCGGGATGCTTACTACCGTGTACGGGATGTCCTTTTTGCGCATTAGGATATGATAGAAGCCATACATAAGATCCGTGGACGAAATATGGTACTCTTTGACATACCATCAATGATTACGTCCTTCTTTGGTATCGGCGTCTAAGCCGGTACCGTTGCAGCTTTCAACTTGTTGAAGGCGTGCACTATCCGCCATCCTCCCGTGGCCTTGCGCACACAGAAGGTCGGAGAGCTGTGAGGGGAAGTTGACCACCTCACATGACCCGCGGATAAGTGATCGGCAAAGAATTTGTCGATAGCAAGGACTTGTTCACGAGGCAGTGGCCACTGCTTCATGACACAGTACTTCGAGCCCGGTTTGAGCTCGATTTCATGTCTAGTGCCTTTATCCTTAGGTAATTCGCATGGTACGGATTCGGGGAACACGTCCTTGAATTCGATCAAATCCTTATA
The DNA here is from genome assembly GCA_000173235.2 of Hyaloperonospora arabidopsidis Emoy2. Classification (NCBI taxonomy): domain Eukaryota; phylum Oomycota; class Peronosporomycetes; order Peronosporales; family Peronosporaceae; genus Hyaloperonospora; species Hyaloperonospora arabidopsidis. Next base: position 169,953 of record JH598219.1, read on the forward strand.
TAATGGATTTGCCTAAGGCGAATCCCAAGATTGAGACGTGTATCGCTCAATCCGAGTTTTCCTATCGATGACACTTTTGTCCATCGAAGAGCTGCTAAGAACCCGTTCGCTCTCGGCAAATATTACTGCCGACCAAATGTCAGTCACGTACTCGTCTTCCGTGACGAGTACACAGATCTGCTTGACCTTGCCACTACGCATATCACGCAAGAAACGTTTCGGTTTAGCGTTGGCAATTGAATGACCTCCGAAGTCAACCTCTGAGGCGCGATCAGATCAAGTGTATAAGCGCCTACACTTGACCCGTACTTAACTAAGACATTCAATGACTCGAAATCTTTCTGAGAACCCTTTTTCTACAGGCTTCTGGGACTTATTCCCTCAGGCCGATGAGTTCTCGTTACCTGACCAATAACTTATTGAGGAATTCCTTCCTCAAGTACGTAGGGACTTATTTCCTCGATGTCTTCTGACTGTGGTTGGGCAACCACAGTCAGGTACTGATCCTCCACGGTCGACTCTCCAGTCGACCTAGGATGACCTTGTTGCCCGCTATGCATGCATCCACGTCCCAGTCCACTCGACTTATTCCAGTGGTGGACCTTCGGCGCTGCCTGTACTTTTGTACAGCCGCCGGGAGCTTGCTACACAGTGTAGGGATTAGCTACACTAAGGTCTGGTGAAGTTGTGCTAACGACCGTACCGCAAGTGAGTCCATCGCACTCACTCACAGTACGTCCACACGCTTGTGAACGCTCCAAGACGTTCACCAGACCATCTGATGAACAAGTGGCAGGCAGCTCCACGGTTCAATGCTTCCAGTTGACCCTTGGATCGTACCTTCTGAGCTAAGCTAACCCTAAGATGACATCAAATTTGTCTTCCAAATCAAGTACGATGAAATCATCATTGTACTGCAAATCTTCTAACGTGTAGTGAAATCCCACTACACGTTTCATCACTGCTATCGATGCGCCTGTTGCGAGGCTCACCGTCAGCCTCGTAGGAGGAGTATCGCGATCAACGAACTTGAGCCTACGATCCTCTAGCAACTGGCGACGAACAAAGTTGTTCGACGCCCCACAGTCAACTAAGGCGCGAAGTGACAAATCTTTTGTCACTTCAAAATTAAGGTGATGAGGAGCACCTCATCACCAAGTGCAGAGACACACAAGGATTGTGAGTCTGGAGAAACTATTATCAATAAGTTTGCAAATTTTATTGAGGTTGCTGGATCAGTAGGGCGCTCCGATATTACTGACCCTGGAGCAGTAGATTGATTGGAAGATCTACTGGATTTATAGGCGGTTGCATATAAATCAGGCGTGAACAGTCCGCTACGCTGTTGTGACTTCGCAACAGCGTCGGACCCGCGTCCGTTGCCCTTCTTGGCAGACGGTCGATCACTTCGCTCAGTGTTTCGAGACACTGGGCGTGAAGCACTACAATCGTACGGTAGTGTCCTAACTTCTGACAGCGATTGCACTTGTGCAATTGTTTACTGCTTGAAGAACGAGGTCTCTCGCTCTCAACACTGCAGGGGTCCATTGGTTCTGGACCTCCCGCCCCTACTCGTCTCGAAGGACGATAGGAGGTTAAGCTAGTGTGAGCCTGTCTCACACTAAAGTCCTCTTGCACCGCAGTTGTGATCGCTACCTCAAGAGACTTCAACTCGATGCGGAATAGGTGGTTCCTCACGGGACCATCTATGAGGCCCTGTAAGAATACCGTCATCAACACGAATTCACTTACAGGTTTCGCTACCATACAACTTGCAAGGTAACGAACATGCTGAGAGTAAGCTTGAACGTCACGCTTACCTTGTTTCATCTTCAGGAGCTCTGTTAGAGTCCTGAACTCAGCTCTTGGCGGCTCAAATGTTTGGCTGAGCAGAGTCTTAAAGACTGCCAACGATCCAAACACGTTTGGATCGTGTAATTGAAGATTCAGGGCCCAAGTTCTGGCACGCCCTGACAAATTCGATTTGGCAAATGCAACTTGCATTTCCTTGTCGTCGATGTGGCAAGCCTTAATGGCGTCGTCCACTTCGAGGAACAATCTCAACAGGGAGTATTTCTCGACTCCCCGATACTTGAAGAATTCTAGCTTTAGAATCTCGCGTCGACGCTCACGTGTCGACGCTGCAGTAGCATACTGAGACTGTCGCTGTCTCAGGAGCTCAGTATGCTGGTGACCGTGCTGATGCAGCAGGGTCACGATTTCGAAGCGCTTCAAATTGAACTGTTCGGGAAATTATAAGTTCATTCTAGGCATCTCAGGTATCCCATCATCCGGATATACTACCAGAAGGAGACCAAGTCGCTGCAAATTGGGCAGGAAAGTTATGTGAATGTAGTGGTGCGACAATTTTGCCAAGAGTAGCCAAAACGTGTGTGGTACCCATTGATGCAGGCACTTAACGCACAACAGAAGATGCAGTGACTACGGAGAAAGAACAAATGTTTATAGCAGACAAACCGTATAGGGTCTTAATAGGTAGTCTGATGTATCCAAGTACTAGCACAGTCCCGATATTGCAGTCGCCGTTATTCGCTTGATCGAACACCTCAAAATCTGGGTCATAAAACTCGGACAGGCAGCGCTGAAGGTTTATAATAGCTTAACATGACCAAAGACGTCGGCATTGTGTTTACTGGCACCAATGGAGCCGGAATAAGATGATTTGCGATGCTGATTGGGGCAGCAATCGTGATGATCTGAGTTCTCTACCTGGCACACTACGTATGATGAGCAATGCACCTGCTGTTTGGCGATCTACCTATCCGAAGTCTGTCGCGATACGTTCCACTCAGGTGGAATATATGGCGCTTTGTGCTTGCATTTAGGAGATTGATGTACGCAGTTGCTCCTACAAGACCTTGGGTAAGCATCATATGGGGCTCTAAATTCCATGAAGACAACCAGGGTGCAATTGCCCTTGCCAAGAATGTTGGAATCAATCGAGGATGCGTCATATTGACAATTGATACCAAGAGAAAGTGAAATCAAAGATGTGATACTCCAGTACGTCACTTCGCGTGAGCAGATTACAGATTTGCTAGCCAAGCCTCTCTCCTACAAGAACCATCGATTTTTGACCGAATAGGCCGGCATTAAGAAACTATCGAAGAACGACTGAGCTACAAACGAGTGGGGTTTTAAAGGCAGTTTGATGCTAAGTCGTAAAGGTTTAAGCGACTGTACAAATGTTTATGGGTGATTTTGAGTACGGGCCGGTCCAAGTATGGGACGGTTCGGTTCACATTAACAAGATGGATTAATAATTGGATGGTAGGTCGATGTCAGTTGTACAGCAAGTTAGCGAAACGTAATATTTACTCCTTAACCTTTTTCTTTCCCATGACATCATTGATCAAGTTTCATTTTAGTAGTGCTGTGAGTGAATACAGGTCACAACTATATTTAGGTTGAAGCTGTAGTGATGGGTAGAAAGCAGAAAATTGTGGAGGGTCCTCTAATTCGAGTCTGCTACTTTGAGATACCAAGACCTTTGTGAAGACTGAACTTATCGCACCTTTTTCAGATCTCTAGTAAAAATATTGCTGTACGTCTCAAGACCAGCACAACAAGCAAGTGTCTGTCAATATCTGTCGCTGGATTAGCATAGAAAAATTCGAGAGCCTGCCCAAAGAGGACGGACCCTAATTTAGCGCGCGAAATACGCTCTGTGGCTCATTTTTTGGGATGACCTCCATGCCTCAAGGAGCCCTGTTTACGATATCGACCGCTATTTTCCTGATAAAATACCCGCTAAACTTCTGGCTGATCGAGGTATGCGGTAAGAGCTTGATATTGTGCCAGGATAAAATGATTGCGCTACGTGGGTGGGTGTGGCCGTTTCTGCGTGATTTAATCATCGCCATTAATAAAAAATTGTGGATATTTACATCATGTCCAGAATTGTGTAAACGTCTCGTATCATTGGTGCCCGATGTACTGTGAGAATAATTCACCGGAAATTATCGCATTATGCAGATTTCCAATATACTGTACGACATTACAAGTTTTGTTTATAAGCGCCACTTACGTGCAAGGACACAGTATTGTTCAATGTCCGAGATTTTTTACAGCGTCATTAATACTACTGATGGATTCTATAACAATCAAATTTGATACAGTAGCGTTCCATTTACTGCAGTAGGTGACCCACGAGAACTTCTTTGGGAATCGCTCTTTGTACTACAAGTTATCAAGAGCGCTGCTTCCACGAAGGGTGGCACACTGATTGCGGCTACTCTGAGACTTTGCACCGAGATATTACGACGGAATTTTTTTCGAAGCCGCACAACTCAGCACCACGGAAGTACGTACAACTCCAACACTTTGAGCAGGTCTTGCAAGTGGTGCATATTAAGTTTGAATAGATCTAGATTTCCTTAGGCGCTCCCAATATTCCTTCAGTCCGATGCAATATTAATAAGGAACGTGCCGTGGTGACTCCGAAAAAATTAACGTTAAATATTCCTTCAGAAATTATAGGAACCCGACTGAAGTGCGTAAACCGCTTGTTTCATAATATTACTTGCACAAGTTCACGAATAAGTATGCCGACTTAATTAAACGTGATAGACAATATATAAGAGACGCTAAATATTCGTAAGATAAAAGACCACTTATTTGACTTAGTCGTCGTCAACACGAGCTTGTCTGAAGCATCAGTGGTGATGTTACCTGATGATTGCAAACCAATTCAAGTCTTTTGCATGCAATGTGAGAAGTTTGAGATTGAATGCGCTCTTGTGTCATTTGATGACGTAGGTAGCAATCACGTAGTGGGTTATCTGATACGAAAGATGAAGCGTGTTGAGAAATTTTTATTTGCGCGTGACAAAACATGTTGAAAAAGCATTTTGCTTTGATAAATTTCAGAGTGTATTGACATGGCGTGTATCTATTTATGGTATAATCGCACCATGCCTCATTGTATGCCGCAGATTAGTGTCCTTACACGGCGCTGCGTATAAATTAGGGGATGTTGCAGTTTTTCTCCAAATTTAAATTCGCGAAGCATTACAAACCTGGCAGAAACCTTTTTTCTTGCTGACACGCTGTCTCGTCGCTCAGATTTTGACTTATAGCACAACGTATGCCATCAGAGCGAGAATGATGACAGGTAGGATATTATGTGCATGAGTTGTATTGGGTGTAGTATCAATTGGTTTATTGATTTTTTACCCGTGCTGCCACTCTATACCCAGACTTCTGAGCCTCTTGAAGATAAAAATATAATCTTCGCGAACATCGCAAGAGAAAATTCTCAAAAGCTTTCAAGATGGTGCGTGACAACATCGTTCGTTATATAAATGATGGTTTACAATATTGACGTAACAATATAGGTCTCCGATTATCCGCGTGTCTCCAATAGGTTCTTATGTTACTTGCTATTATTTTATACCATGTTCGTGTCCTATATTTTTTCGCTGATCTAATTTATGCTCAAACAATCGTAGTACATACTTGAAAGAGCGCTTATAGGTGCGAAAGACCCTACAATACTATTTTTGTAGCGACATGTGCCATTTAAATTGCATTTACAATGCCATTTTTTAGCTGTTCTCACGTCACCAAGATACGCTTCTATTTTGTTTGATTTTAGAAACCACGATAGGCACGATCAGATTTCCTTCATACGATTCTCAATTTCTTGTCCTACAGGTATTATATTGCCCCCTTCTTTTGCTTAGTCCTATATCATGACTAAACAAGACACATAGAGTACGGTTAGTCCATACAGAGCACATATCGTTGCATAGGCTACAGTACGTACAAAAATAAGGTGAGGAAAAGAAAATTAAAAGGTGTTAGATAAAGGAATTATTAAAACAAGTGAGATGGAGCAGCGCCGATCATGTATTATACATTCCATTAATGCTGAGGCATGTACGCCGATTTTTACCTGTTTGGTGGCAAGTTCTACGGCGCTGAGATTTAAGTTTCTTGCCTTGAAGTTCCAAATATTCAAAGACTGACAGTAATCTCTTAGTTGAGCCACGTAATCCGACCGGTCTGCCTCTGGTGGCAATAAGAACAGGGTAGTCCATATAATTTAGCTTTGGGTCAATTTGTCGAGTTCTTGCTGAAGAAACTTCGTTCTAAAGACAGCAAACTTGTCTTGTAAGTGCGGAACGCTCTCATAGAAACTTGACATCACTGGAAGATTTGGCGGCTGCGCACGGACAAAATACCAGTACGCGTCAACCTGCAAAACCCATTCAGCACGGTTCGATTTCATTCCACGCCAGCATGGTATGCCATGAACTTGCTAAATGCACCATGCACTCGACTTGATTTTCTACTGGGACTAGTGACTTCTGATATTTAACAAACGATTGACCAAAAGGTTCGTTTTAAGGCTTCATTTGCACATAAAATGCATCGTGTAGTTGTAGTCAGCTTGTTCAGTGCACGGTGTGATATCCTCTTCAAAACAGATGAGAGGCAGTTACCTGACAGACGATTTAAATATGTCGAGCTCTTAAATGCGAAATATTGAAGTATAGTAGACTTTTCATTCTCACAAGCCATGGAAAATCGTTTATGCACTGTTTAAGACCTCCAGTAGATACTGATATCCACTTCTTGATCATTTCACGTCTTCCGTCAACTCGTGAAGTCACAATGTGTTTAAAATGTTTGATTTTGTTGTTTACACAGGTAAAAAAATTCTTGTGAATAAGCCATGTGCTGTCAAGGTAATGAAACACATACACACTAATTTT
>JH598219.1:181172-226920 GCA_000173235.2 Hyaloperonospora arabidopsidis Emoy2
TGTGGTGGATTCGTTCGTTTTGGTCACAAACGCTTTGAATTTGTTCGGATCCCGCAATTTCATTGCCCTGATTTTAATGGCACCCACCCTTTTCAAGATCATTAGGACGAATCGTACTCTTTGCCAATGCTGAGGTATTACGCAACCAATTTGGTTGTGTGGCAAAGTCGATCTCACAAAAATGTTGACGGAGTCATGATTTCCCACTTGCCCTGAAATGCCGGTACAGAAGGGGGAAGTATGATCTGTGCCTTGAAGTATAGCCTTGTGCTCAACTTTTGTACGCGTCGGTTCGGCTGGTTAAAGCTCTTCGTCAAGGCGATGGAAGACGACGATCTCGCTTGGTGCTTGGGATCGAGGTTAATCACTGTGTGGAAATTTTCACATAGCGATCGGGGGCTCTTGTGTCGATCCTACTTGGGATCCTTCCGAACTGACTATGAATCCCTTGGTCTTATCGCAGACGCTTGATCCCACTTGATCTCATCTCTTACTTTCTTGTACGCTTGATCTCACCCATAGATCTCTTCAAGGTCGTCAGATCGGTCTGTGTCAGATCGCCTCGTCGATCTTGGTCACTCAGTCCTTTTCTTCGTTTGGTGCATCCGATCGCAGTAGTCTGGCTTGAGAACTTGCGCGATCCAGGCCAAACAATACGGGCCGGTCTTCGCGCTCTTGGCCTTCTGTACCTTGGGACACGTGCGCCTTCAGCCGTCGGGAAGCCAATAATATGTTGCCCGGAGTAGAGCGACGCGTGTCATTTGCAGAAGGAGTAGAATTCAAGTCTTCTTTTACAAATCAATTAACAGCGAAAAACTGTCACTATTCCTACCCTGCAGAATACTCTCAAAATGATATGAACATCAGCCAGTTCGCCCTCTTGAACACGTGTCGAAATTTCGAGGTGCATATTTCTAATAATGACCCTCCTTTCGCCGAATACTCACTTTTCTTTAAATATCGAGAATATATTCAAATGTCGAGAATATATCCAAATACAGGAATACACGTTGTGACGTTGCCTTGGACGCTGTCTGCTCACTCTTTTTGATCCGAAAATCTTTCATAAATCTTCCATACTGTTACTGGAGTATATTCATCATCAACAGGCCTTCTCATCGTATACTTTTAATCGTTGGGGGGGATCATGGCCGATCCGGTACTCAGATCGACGTCCATCTTCCCTCCAAACATCATCCAGATCGACGTCCATCTCCTCCCGAACATCATCCATATCGACGTCTATATTCCTACCGAGCATTATCCAGATCGACATCCCACGGACATATTATAGCTCCATCTTCCATATCGGTCTCTACTTTCTCGTTGGTTCTAGATAATATTGTTCTGTTTTAATCACCTATACCCGTTCTGACCTGTCTCAGATCACTCCGTTCGAAACAACCGTAATTCTTAACTTGTCCCATATCACCCCATTCGAATCGTCCATAACTGCATTGGCCTGTCCTAGATTACCTTCCCTGAATTGTTCTTGCCATCATCGGTCACATTTTGCTCCATCTCAAAGCAACATCATCCTTTCGGTTGAGAACATTTAATATTCGACGGGATATGGAAAAGTTAAAACATAAGACTTTGTACGCTCGGAACCGCCCAGTCGCATAACCATAAATTTCTTTTGAGGTCTGGACCGCGTCCCACTTTGAGTGGACCTCCATTAAATGGATCACGATCCACATCCCAATTTTGTTTTTGGGCTCTACCACAATTGTCTCCACAAATTGTGGCAACCTTTCGTCTTCTATCACGCGGTTTATGAACCGTGCTGCCTCGAAGATTTCCCTGCTATTGTCTGGCTTTATTATGACACTTGGGTTAAGTCAACAATTCTTTTTGCAGTCCTTTCATGGGCTTCTTTGAATATGACCATGGACCCTGCGTATGATCAATCTACGACTAGAGCTTGCTTTCACGACTGAGGCCGTAATCTTTTTATATCGAATATATGCTTAGCCTTGGCTTATCGACTTTCGGCGACTAAACCCCCCCCCCCTCCCCCGGTATGGGCGATTTCACAGGTCCATAGGCTAATTTCGCATCGATAACTGCCTGGGAAGTATCTATTTCGGTCGGTAAAATTTTATAATTTGTGGGTTCATTTGCTGGAAACTCAGGTTGGTGGCGCGGATCATGTTAGTGCTGAATTTTTGCGTTGTTCGATGATACCTAATCGGGTATTTCTCTCCCTTCAAGTGTCTGCGTTGGCTACTCCATTATGAACAAGTTCAAGATCAACTCCAAACTATTTCGAAGCGTTTGGCTACAACCCTCGATAACAGCTGTAATCGGGGTGTTTTTAGAAGACCACAAACGACTCCAGCGCATCTACCTCTACTAAGAATACTTATGTCGGAACGGATCCACAGACGCCTAACTTCAACTGCTCCTTTCTGCCTCTCGTGAATGCTATTTGTGATGGACCCAATAGACTCTAATTGGCTTCAGTAGGACACTTTTCGCCAAGTAAAATATGGACTTCTTTATAGCGCGTCGCAAAGGGAACGCTGTTTCGAAATTTAATTTGGACGTCGCTTCCGGTAAACTGTGTTCCGAGCATTTTGTTTGGGTTTTCGCTGAGGCGGAAGTGAAGCTAAAGATATTGTCAGTCGTCACGTCTTCATTATTAATCAAACACCAGAGACGATCTCTTCGACTCATCGTAGATATTAAGGAACTGTGTTTGGTCGGATACTCGTGATATACGGTCGAATCCCAGCTATCCGACTTTTCTAAGCGTCAACATATCCTTTGGAATATTAATTTAACTCACGCTGCTATGCTGGACGTGCCGATTGCGGCTTATGATTTCTTCCTTAATATTGAGCATACAGCTCATGCGAACTTGCAGGGTCCAGATGGGTTACCAGTGGATAATTACTAGCTGTTCCTGTCATGTAAGCTTAATTTGGATTTCGTCTATGCTGCTTAATGCCGGAAGGATCGTCTGTCCAAATTTTCACCGTCGCGCCTACATTTCTCTACTCTTCAAGAAAGGGTCTCGACCAGACCCCAAAAACTAGCTCTCACGTTTGCTGAAAGCAAGATACCAGGTTTAGCCGTGAAGGCATTGGTTTATCGTCTTAGCAAAGTTATGCACTGTTTAACGGGTGTGGATCAACTTGGTTTCGTGCCTGGCCGTGAAATCAGGCACTCCGTTCACTACATTCACGATCTAATAGATCACTCCCGGCTGACCAACTCTCTGGATCTTGCCGGTTCTATATGACCCGACTTCACCAAAGCTTTTGATAGTGTCATACGGCAGTCTTTGGATCAAGTGCTATAACATGGGGTTTCAAATGCAGCTTTTGACATTACATTAAGACATATTTTGATATACCCTTGTTCAAGATTTTATCGACTCTACTTCCTCAGACTTATACGGATTAGGCGCCGGCGTTCGTCAACGAGATTAATTTTTCAGCTCTGATCGTGCGCTTTATTGAGCTTCCGCTTTGCTACCTACGGGCAAAAAAACGGCAACCCTGCAATCAAGATTTGCGACTCTTCTTAATATATACTCAGTTTTGCTGATGATGTTACTGTCCTGGTGAATGACCTTTCACAAGCTCTTAAGTTTCTTGATAAATTCCAAGAATTTGTGCGGCCACTGGTATGCGTTTCAACGTGATAAAGACGGTTCTTTTTTATTTCGACAATTGACTTCTACTGAATCAGCGCTTCAAGATAAACCTTGGTATTTGGCCGTTCGGATTTTGGATGATAGAAAACATGCTGCTCTTTGGGAAGCATGACTTCCATTACCCGAAATGGAGGTCATGCTATCCAAAAGAGTTGATTGGTGATGGGCCGGATCTCAGTACTCGACTATAACTCTGTTAATTAACCTTTCGTTCACCTTTATAAACTATGTGTTTCTTGGCGATGGGGTGTGCGCGCGCTTAGGTGGAGAGTGCTCATTTTAAATACCCTGGCTTTTTCTAACCTTTGTTTTTTTAAACTGTTCTTTTGCCGAAGGAACACCTACTCCAGTTTATCCCGCTTCTGCGTAACTTCATTAATTGCACCCCTTCAGGTTTCGTGCACAATCCTGCAACGCGGGATCCATTTTCAAGCAAGTGTCATTCGGTTGACGCTTCTGCAATAGTACTCGACTGACCTTCCGTTGCTAATCGACAAAGCCGTCGTTAAAACTTTCCGCCGAATTGGTTCATTCCTGCTCAAGCTGCGATTGATGGGGCTTTCAGCTCAGGTTTAGGCTCGGATTTTCTCTATATCCTCCTTTCTCAAGTAGCTCAAACATATCGCTGGCAAGACATTCTCTGGTCATAATGGGCTGCTAATGCTACTTATAGCAACAGATTCATCGTCAAACTCTTTCTTTAAACCCAGTTTTGACGAATCTTACGTAACCTCTATGGGATAACGTGTTTATTTGGTTTACAGAAGACAATCGCACACTCGCAGTACTCCATCTGAAGGCCTATAAGTTTTCTCAATCATCAAGGTGTAATGAAACTTTGCTCCGTATTCGGCTGGAATTCTGATGAAGAGACTCTGCGGGATGCTCCCGCTTCATATTATAGCAAGTTCGATCGCCTTATGTCTACAATTTTTTTGAAAACTTGTTATAAGGAAATGCAGTCCCGTTACATTCCACCAATTCCAGATTCTTCCGCTGATACCTGAGGGACTGGTCAGCGCACTTCATGTCTGGATTTCGACGGGCAATACATTGTTTACGCTTCAAAAAGTGGATTTAAGCGCCTATTGCTTGTTTAAGCTCAGCCACCCTTACCACTAAGTCAGCGTTTGGTTCAAGATGTGATTATTGACTCTTCACACTGGGCGCTCGAGTGTCTCTTACAACGCCATCGCCTTCCAGTCTTTCAAATTTCTCGTTAGGCTTCAGCATAATGGACTTGGTTCTCAATACAAGTATTGTTGCCAAACGGCAACTACTTCACTCGTTCATGCGTGTACTACAACGGAGACTCCACACCATCTAATTTGAAACTACTTAATGGCCCAGCTTTCGTGGTGACTGTTTCTTTCTTCAGTTTCTCGACTTTTCAAGTCTACATTCGACTGGTCCCAAGTTTATTCCTGCATCACTTGGTTGTTCCAGTGGATCACCAAGATAATTTTGGCTCACCAACGCCGGTGCGGCTTTTCAATATTCTTCACTGTGTTATTTTGCGAACACTTTGGTTCAACCGTAAGAGGCACCGTTCGACGCACCGCCTCTTCTGTTTATCGGAGAGTTCCCGTCAATGTCTGACGATGGTTCAAATTCCTTTCAGCGTTTGTTTTTCAAGACGATGAATATCCGCAAAAGATGGACAACTTTCAGCTCAAGTTGCAACTTCTTGCATTTCGTAATGAATGGTACTGAGCTATTATTAATTATTCGTTTATCTCCTAGCGAAATAACGTCAAGGTTTTTGTGGTTATCCTTGTCGTTCCAAGATATTAAAATGCTGTTTTCTTTTGCAAAATAACTTGACGAATTGCTAGGTTTCATTGTCGTTTTAGGCTTTTTAATATGCTTTTATACTTCAAGGTGAAGAACCAAGCGTGACACTTAAATACGACACTTCTGCCGGTTATAGAGCCGCTACGTTCAGCTTAAGACCCGATGTTATCGTCACGATTTCGATTTGAGCCGCTCCCATTGTTTATTTTTTCGTATGTTCTTTGTGAATTTCCCCTTTATCTTTAGGCTGAAAAGAACATCTTTAATCTTATAACGATAAGTATTCTTCCTTATATATTAAAATTACGAAATAACACAAATGCTTATTTCTGCGACTTGGAGAACGTTGATACAATTTTTGTGTACGCGTATTGCATGGTTTTCATCGTGATAGTAAGTGTACATGGTTCTATCACCTATATAATGAACGAAGTATTTATTCTGGATGCAACATACATACCCAATCGAGCATATAAAGACACTCATGTGATTATAAATACTCAGTATTACACTCAAGCCGTTTTGTTTCTTGCGCTCCATCTCATAGTTGTCTAACAAAGCGAAGATAAATAGGCAGTACCCGTGATTTTTCTGGCCTATTCTAATGATGAATAGATGCGTGCCTTTTTCTGTAGCTTTGCTAAATCAATTTTTGCACTGCGTGCAACATGCTCTGTGACTTTAGCCGAGACAGGTCAGTGATAGCGTCAGTCGCAAAATTCCTTGTACGATTCAATCATCTCATTAAAAGCGCCTTGGCGGCAATCATCGCGCATATTCTTTAAGACTGACCCTGCTCCACGTGATGCAATTTCTCGGCGCGCAAATAACTTAACGGCTTTTGCGCGCTCAACATAGTCCATCGCTGTTTCCTTAAAATCGTTCAAGGTCTCATCTAGAGTGAATCCTTCGTCGAAGAATTGCTATGGTATGGCGACGGTCTTTTAGAGTTGTTAACTTTCTGCCGAGAAGCCTCACACTCCACAGTGTCGACCAGCATTCGTTCCATTCATACCAAACTGTCAAGGGGTGAGTCGTAGCAGTCTGCTTTCTTTTATTCCTGACAAATGGAATCTCATATATCACATTTCCGGTTTTATCCGAATATACCCGAGAAGGAGTCGCCATAATATCTGCTATTCGTTTTTTAAACTCAGATTCGACTGCTGTAATTCTCCCCACCCACTGGTTGTTCAGCTTAATAAGGCCTCTAAGCACAGCCTCTTCAAACTTGATAGTCGCTTGATTTTGCTCGTGCTGATTTTGGTCGGCGTTGTTGCTTGTCTCCTTTCCTTTTTCTTCTGCCACAGGCATTACTTCATTTACTTTCATCCGCCACATCACCATTTCTGCTCTTTGGACCTTCGCAGCGAAAACTTATTCCTCCAAGCGCTTAAATGCTGGAGCACTTGAGTTTAGTGCATTTAATCGCGGGTAGTGGCGGATCAAATATGCTGCACATTGGTCGAGAACACACTGGTTGACGTTATAGTAGCTGTTACTGAAGTTGAAGCATTTATAACTTTCAATCTTTCGCTGGTACGGGCATCGAAAAAATACGGGCCGGCTGCAGATATGCTCTTGTTTGCACTAACCACTAAGGATCCTGGCGATTTTTTGGTCTTCATTTGTGGTGTTAAAGACATATAGAAAATCCTTTGTGTGTTGCTATCAGATTCCAGATCCAGCGCAAAGCACGATCCGCACAGTTATTATGATTCAACACAACACCAGCCCGAAGACTGCACTGGTTTCAATCTAATAAATGCTACCCGCCGGTATACACAGTTGGGTATTTATGCATGTATTAGCTCTAGAATTACTACGGTTATCCAAGTAGTAAGGTACTATCGAGTAGACTATAACTGATATAATGAGCCATTCGCAGTTTCACAGTACAAAATTGTTTATACTTAGACATGCATGGCTTAATCTTTGAGACAAGCGTATGACTACTGGCAGGATCAACCAGGTTAATATCTTCCATACTATTCAAGACGAAAACTTCGCCCCAGTACAAACAACAACGAAGAAAGGCACATCTAGACCAAAATCACATCAACCGAAAGTAACATAGTCTCAATCCTAACACACACTTCCTCAACGTGATCACTATTAACCGAGAACTCATTCTTCATCCTTCCGAGCACAGAAAGATAAATTACGATCCTCACTTCAACAGCCCCGCCGAAACAGAGCAAGAAGCGAACAATAGAGCACGACACAGTCCACTTCGGATTTTATACCTAGGCAAACTGCATACTAGCCCCAGATCAAGTTTGGTTCTACCCAAATTTGAAATCTTTCCACCGGATAATCCAGCGCAAAACGTACCATAATAGATTCTGTCAAAGCGACATACAGACCGAAATCCATACGCACACTAAACCGTCCATCACAATACTCCTTCACGCCAGTACCGATAGAGCGCTGTTGTTACACTTCGCAACGTCAGCAGTATCTCGTCGTATTCAAAAACATGTACACAGGTCACTAATCCACGTACTCACTCTCGTCAACAACTCCAACACCGCATCGGCACAAAGTACACAGTGCAACGCATTATGTATCAAAATACTGTATTTGAATGCATAGCATATGAATACAACCTCTTTCTCCTTTCGCACGCATGATCACTCTGAAACAAATTCCAAAGCAATACAAGCGCACTATGTTTTGTAAACTATACGTATCCTGGAAATGACTCGAAATCATTCCTAAAAGAATACATATAGAATACCATCAATTGCCAAATTTGAGCAGCCTTATTCATAATAAGATCGCAAAAATAACATAGCTGTCTAGCGTTTCTCTAACCCTTCCATTCAATACTAGAAACAATAGATATTTCCAACACCAAACGAAACAGCCAAGTACTTTGCCTTACAACATATCAAACTGAACATCCCAATTATTCTTCTCCATTTCGAAAGTCAACTACGTTTCCAAAATCGATCCAAACAATTCGTTTTCCCCACATTGATTAATCATTTAGAACATCTTCAACTATTCTTTTCAATACCAGAAATTAACTACGTTTCCAGTATCAATCCAAATAATTAAGTCCGCCCCGCTGATCGATCAATCATCGAAAAGAACTTTCCGAAATGCTCTTTCAATCAATAATAAATTGAGAACCAATTTACTATCAATAAAATAACACTCATCCAGTTCCACGTTTCATTGTTAGTACAATAAACACCAATTAATTATGATGACAGAGTTAGATAACCAGTTCAACCATTATTTTGAATAATTAGTTCGGTACAACAGATCAATCAACACTACTTCCCCAACCGTTTATTTCAATACTAGAATTAGTTTCCCAACTCTAACACCAATCCAAAAAGTCAGTTCGGTCCAACCAATGATTCGTAACACTTCACCCCTTATTAATTTGAATAGTAAAACTAACAAATAAACCCTACTATCAATCCAAACAATTAGCTAGACCCTTATTAATCAATTAAATGATACTTCATCAACCATTCTTTTCAATAACAGAATCAGCAAGCTACGCTTCGGTCGAAGATCCATTGTGCGCTCAATGAAGGGTCACCGTTAGAGTGTGTGAGCACCTCCATGTCTAATCGAGTGTGGTATGATCTCGCTCTTCATGTCTGGCGTCTTACTGACTTTCTAAGAATCCTATTCACGTAACTATGGACAACTGGATCTTGAGAGGTGGATGAAACGAAAGCTTTGTCTTGTTATATTCCTCCTTCAACATGCAATCCATCAAAGAAGCTCCAAATGTGGGATTAAGGTTGTGGTATCGGGGTCTATGTAATAGGTATTGGACGAAAGTTGGAATAGTAGCGGACTCATGGAGCGGACTGCATGATCAGGAAGATCGCGATGGCATAAAAATGGACATGTTTCGAGTGTCGCACGGTTGGGGAACCGGAAGAAGCCTTGTGTCTCAGACGTCTTGAAACGAATCAGCAAAAGAAAGAGTCCTTGCTAACACTGATGGATAAGCCTTGCTTGTGGAAAAGCGATAACCCAGATGCACGATCGAAGGTATGTCCCAGTAGGGATTCAAGTAGAGTTTCCTTTTAGTC
The DNA here is from genome assembly GCA_000173235.2 of Hyaloperonospora arabidopsidis Emoy2. NCBI lineage: Eukaryota > Oomycota > Peronosporomycetes > Peronosporales > Peronosporaceae > Hyaloperonospora > Hyaloperonospora arabidopsidis. The sequence continues at coordinate 190,695 of JH598219.1, forward strand.
CGTTGGTCTCGTGGCAGTCGTGTCGAGGTGTAGTAGTAGTAATAGTAGATCACGATTCCTACACGATATGGATTTTCTGCAAGTTCCCATTTAACTTTTGTACGGCATTACTTCTACAGCTTACGCGTCATCCCAATTTTTATGCCTGCAACGATTGTTCTTTGCGAAGCAAAGAACCCGGATAGCCAGTTCTTCACTTGCCTGTGATATGAAGATGTAGAGTTTTTGCAAGGAAATTCCGTACCGTTCTTGAGTTAGGCGAGGTGCATTGTAAACTGATCCATAACTGCAACAAAGGACTAACCAGACAGATCGCTGAGAATAGATGTGTTTGGTCTATCAATTGTGACGGACTCGACACAAGCAATTCTTTAAAGGTGTCTACGCAGTTAACACGGTCGACTTGGTGTTGTCTGGCACCAACGACTGAAAAATCATGTCCCCGTGCTGTCTTGTTGTTGACGAGGGTATATTGAAGTCATTCACAATGTGCAGTAACTTAAAACTTTGACCTAAAAATTGTACGCTTCTCACACATACTTCCAAATTTATAATAGATTCTATCATAGTGGTGGTGACTTGGCTATTGTATATAGGCCAGGCATATTCCTAAGTTATACTATAACATATAGGAGAATTATAGATACACAATCGCCCTTTCATACGTGCACACCCAGTCGAATTGTTTAAATTATCAACGGCGTTGCACTTACTCAGTCCTATATAATCAAAAATATGTATCAAGTATAGATTTAAACAGCACCGTCATCCCTGCCATGACTACTGTTTCTTGCTTTATAGATAGCGTTAAACCAGCCGTAAAACAGCGGCTTAAAAAGTATCCCGATCTTCAGACTTCTAAGGTCAGCGGAATGTTTGCACATGAACTATCAATGATCAATCTCTATCTACAGTAGCAACATCGACAGCTAATGTTTCGTGCGTTGGAAAAGGTCGCACTTGACGGATCGTAATGGCAAACCGAAGTCGTAAGGACGCGTACAAGCAGATAAAATCAGTCGAAATCGTGTCAAGCGATATAACGAGAGCGATCAACTTTTACAATGGTTTCGTTAATTGCTACGTAGATCGAATTCTACTACATCATTAGTGTATTCCGACTGTGCTGTTCTTTTGTTCATGATTGTGACCTCACTGCTGCCTTGCACGATTGGGGCATTATCTGGATTCTAACAATCTTTGGTCTGACACAAAACAAGCTCAATAAGTCAGCGTTGGGTCATGCATATGCGTTCTCTGCTCCTTCTCAAATGGTGCTCGCCTTATTTATAATAGACATACTACTAGTAGACTGCCAAAGAGGCAACATTCTGTTTTCAAACGGTAGAGCTATTGCCATGATTGCCAGACACTATACTAATATTGACTGTGGCGGGGAATGGACACTAGAAATTGCGTGTTGAACTGCGACACTTTCGTGACTCTTCCTCTAAATTTGTCTTTTCGGTTATTGTACTGACCCCATAAAAACAAATTAGCTGAAAAATTTGGTCTCACTTGCGCGGCAATTCTTTGAGCGACTTCTTGATAGCGTGTACACATCATATATTGGATGAGCAATTATCACCGTTATAGTGCCCGCATGCTACGCCTAGAAATCCTCTGCATGGAGGTAAAAGCTAAAGACAATCACGCGGAGGCCGCTCGATTTGCATTGCGCAGATATTTGCAGCTGCAGATGTCACAACTATGCGTTCTTAGCTGTGGCATCAGGCGTTTTTTTCGTGTATTGGGATGGCTATAAGCCTGTTCGTCATTTATCCCAGGTTTACGATAGTCTGCACCTAGTGGTGACGAAGTCTGTGTGGTAAGCGCATCTACTAAGAATGGTCATACAGTGTATCCGACTCAGAATAGCTCGTCTTTTTCGCCAAACCAACAGGAATACAAAACGAGACATTATATCAGGCGAATAATAGACGCATAACAGCTTCGTGAAATCTTCGGATAGTCTGATGAATCGAACTACTGTACTCGAATACACGCCGTCCGCGTCCTCGATAGCGCGGCGAGTTCCATCGTGGTGTTGAAGTTGACTTGTACATTCGTCACCGTGAACGGTTCAGTTAATGGTGAAGACAATGGTGTAATTTTTTATACTAATATTAGTATCACGAAAAGGAACGGGAGCAAAAGTCCTTGCGTAAATCTCGTATTTGCAGCAGAAATGCCTCATGGTAACAATCGCATGCGTGGTCTTAAATGTCCGGCGAGAGTTTTTATCAATTAATACTATGTGCTTAAGCTCCATTAAGGTAAGGAAGATGCATACAGCTCACGTACTGATCATAAATAATACAGGCTGCTCTATCTGTAATAGCCACTGTTATAACAGCAATTCTATATAGCAGCCCCCGAAACGGGCTTACGGATTTCCGCCAGCCAAAGTCCGCTCTCTATGACAGCCTTTCAGTTATAACAGCATTAGCCATGCTCCAGGTATACGGTACATATATTGCTGCCCTCTCTGTAACAGCCGCCCGTTTTATTCTGGTTCAAAATTCCGTCAGAATTGGTGATCTGAGTTGTCCAGAAACTTCTAGGCCTTTCAATACATCCGATAAAATCTATTGATTTATATTATGACTTCGGGCACCCCCGAGAAACATAAAACGGGAGGACCACCCTTTTGAAACCCCTCACGTTTCCCCCCAACATCCACGACAAGAAAAATGGCAGACAACAACTCAGTCAAGAAAAGACAGGTCATCACGCTGGAGACTAAGGTGGCCATCATATCCTTCCAATCATAAAATCCTGCAGCTACTCATCAAGCGATTACGAGAAAATTCGAGATGAAGTGCAATACAGTCACAGATATCCTCAAAAAGAAGGAAGTCATCCTCTAAAATGCCAAAAAAGTGGAGGCACATGGTGGTAACATGGAACGCATCATGATATTCCGTGGTCCGCTACACGATGAGATTGGTGCCATTTTTGCTGTTTCTTTGTCGCTTTCAAAATGATCACAGTTTTTTTTTTCAGATTGATAAGGCAGCAAAAGTCTGGTTTGTTCAAATTATGTCGAACGACGTCGTACTCACCGATGCACTTCTTCAAGCGAAGGCCCTTCATTTTGAATCCGCCCTTGGTGTCAGCACTCCCGGCGCAGAAAAAAACAATTTCACTGCCTTCGACGGTTGGCTTCAGCTCTTCATGGAGCGCCACAACATCATGTCGTACCGTCTCCATGGAGAGGCGTAAAGTGCCCCACTTCATGACCTTCCTGACTTCCGACTTGAGCTCTAGAATCTCATCGACAAGTTTGCTCTCAACGACGTCTTCAACAGTGATGAAACCGGGCTGTTATATCGCATGGCTCCAAACAAAACACTGGCACAGCGTTCAGAGAAGGGCTACAAGAAGGACAAGGCCAGGATCACTGTTCTATTCGGATGCAATGCGTACGGTATGTGCTTTCAGTGTCATCTGAAAACTAGTGATCTATGCTCTAATATCTTTTTGTAGGCTCTGAGAAGCTCAAACCGCTCGTCATCGGGACTGCTGCCAAATCGAGTTGCTACCTCAACGTTGACATGACGAAGCTGCCCCATATAAAGTATTATTCAAACAAGAAGGCTTGCATGAAGGGAGACGTGTTCGAGCCTTAGATTCTCGACCTGAACCGCCAGTTTTAACGCCAGGGCCGTAAAATCCTGCTGCTGCTAGACAACGCCAGTCCGCACTCCGTGGAGGACTATGAGGACCAGCTGACCTAAATCACGGTAAGTGTGATGAATTGTTCTGCAACAGAACTTGAACTGCTGACCATCATTCAATTATTACATAGGTTCGCTTCCTCTACCCAAACACTACGTCCCATCTGCAACCGGCCGATGCCGGCATCGCCAACTTCAAGATCAAGTACAAGACGCGCTACATTGAGTACCTCCTGGAGAAGTTTGATGCCACTGGTGATCACCCTTTTGAGCCTAGAACAAGTTCACCATCCGCCAGGCAATTTATATGCTCGTCGAGTCGTGGAACGACGTTCAACCTGCGTCCATTCGCCATTGCTGGGAAAAGACCGGCATTCTTCCCGCTCGAGGTCGCATGGTCGTCAATTCTCTACTCAACACTGAAGACGTTGATCCGTTTAGCCAGATTTCATCCCTCTTAGTAAGAATCCAACATCACAATGTCGTCGCCACAATGGACTCTCAGGGCTACATTCAGGTTGAAAGCACTCTGCCCATCATTGAGAATCTTACCGATGAGGAGATCCTGGCTGAGGTCTAGCCGGAATAGAACGTGGCGGACGAGGATGATGAGGGGAGTGATGACGAGGAACCGCCAGTGTTGGTGCCCTGGGGAAAGAATCAGGAAGCTGTGGAAGTTTCGCTGGAAGGCATGCCTGAGAAAGGCGCTCAATTCGACCATGCTGGGGAAATCGATAAGCTCCTCCGTCACTTTAAGCACTTCATCATTTCAAGAAAGACTGCCGCGTCGAAGCAGAAGAATTTGAAGAGCTATTTTGTCATGAGGAACGAAGGCAAAAAAGGACGTGCGGATTAGGTAGAGCCTCTCTCAGATATGTCATCTCATGTTTTACGTAAACAAAGTTGTGAATGGAATATTTTCTATAACAGCCAACATGACGGGGCCCCGCCTTTGGCTGTTATACGTGTTTAATAGCTGCTCGCTATAGCAGCCCAAAATTCGGTATACGGTTGATGCTGTTATAAAGAGTGCTGACCGTATAACGATGTTTCGTTTTGATAAAGCTGGTAATGCGGTAATGACAAGTAGATGCCATGTTGATATTAAAGTTTACATTACATTTAATCACGATGTTGAATGCATTTGTTGCGAGGCCTGGATGTACCAACCTTTCGCGGTAAATGATAAATTTAGAATAATATATATAATTGTTGCGCTCATTAATCTGCAACCTTCGGCTAGAGTGGCTGTCTAGCCATTTTATCGTGAGGCGACTCGTGTTTGAGGTGTTTTAAAAATTGAAAAATCCGAATTCAGGAGACTTTCCTCCCTGTTGATTTCTAATGACGAGCTATCATATTATGATAAAAACGTGCGCTCTGGAGGCAATTGAAAAGTGTATTTATCAAAACAGTATGCATGCTATTCGCTTTGCGCCCCTGTGTACCTCCTAGACTAGTAGTTGTGCGACTTCCTGTAGCACTTGAGGTGGTGGGTGTTCCGTAACTATCAGCGTATGAAGAGGCGGGCGTTTTTTTAACTAACTGGGCATGAATAGTAGGGTGTTTTGTAACTACCGGAGCCGGAGTTTCAGGAATGTGTGCCCTAATAATCCACAGCTATATCACCGAATATGTATTAATTCAATGCTCATAATAAAATCCTGTTAAGAGGCTCATCATGCGCTCATTTCTAACAGGCTTTCTTCGTTATCAGATGCTTCTCGTCATAATTCTCAACGAGCCAAGAAAAACAGACAGTAGATTCGATGAAGAATCTCAACCATCAGTCGAAGCCGGGTGGACGCGATATCAATGGGATTACTCGTTCAATGTAAAATCTTGTCGAGTTGGTTTAGTAAGCGATAAACTAGGAACGACCGACCAATGCGCAATTCTGCCAAAAATGCACTGGAAAGTGTAAAGTCAGATCTGAATGCATTTTGAGCAGGTCTGTAGAGCTTGACTACTGCATCGCAACCTTGCGAAATACAACAAATTTAACCTCAAGTGGGACGTATATCCCTTATATTGGTGGAAACTATGGACTGGAATTGCGGACAATGAGTGAGTGGTAGGTCGGAGCTCGTATTAGCTTGATTGAATAAAGAGGATTAGGGTCCTTTTCTCCATGACGAGTTTTCATCCGCCAGTCGGGTCATTTCAGTATTGTGGGGTAATAATACCTGATCCAAACGACTCAGTTGTAAACTCGGTTTTTTTCCAAAAGCATTTATGCATATTCCTTAAGTGTAGGATTGATCTTCACCGTCAATAGAAGCTGCGGAAGGATGTCACGGACGAATAAGTCTCAAATAGATACTAGATGTGTTTAAATAATGTATTCTCTCTGTTGTTTTGGATAAGCAACAAACAAAATCTATATAATGAAGCAGCATGATACAGCTACCATGACTATCCACAGAGTCTATATGTAGGTTTAATGTATACTGTCACACTAAATCTCCTCTATATAGTAGTAGAACTTTTCATTTTACATTGTTACGCTTCTGTCGGCTAACCTCTCCGTTGAAGAAATCCTGCAAGGAGATTATTATTTTTCTATCCATGTCCATGCTTCAGCATTAACATTATTGTTTTCTGCTAATGCATCACCGAGAGTCATAGCTTTTCCATAATTTTATTCTAGAGAGTCATAGCTCTATCATAATTTTATTCATATAAGCTGTTTAAATCATCTTGGCGTAATTTTCTTTGGTGTCGATATCGACGCGTAATGAATGAGAGACTGATTGCTTCTTGCTAAATCCAAATCACCCCCTTTTAATTACTCTTGTAAGTTGGAAATGCACGGCTTGAGCATGCCATTCACGTAAAATGGATCGTGCGATCTCTTCGCATGCAACGATTTGTCAAATGCGAATTTAGCTATTGGTGAAACCTCATTACAAATCGACAAGAATGTATGTAACCTAACGTATATTGCAATGCGGTCAGAGCAAATATATCTGGCTAAATTTTACAGACATTAAAAAGTATACAGAATTAACCATTTGATGATTGGTGGAATGCTAATAGTAAAAACACTACCGTAGCCATGATAGTTCTATGTTGTACACAAGACCTCAGAATAATCCGTGGGGTTAAAAGGTCGTGTCGCAGATAAATACACGAGATCAGCATTTCGCTTCGATTAACTTCGTGATAGCTACAAACTGCACGATGTTGCTTAAGCAATCAACGAAAACAAGAATATTCATTTTCATGGTCGTCTTCGGGAAACTTAAAGGTATACTCAATTCATATCGAACTGCCAGGACATAACGGATCTGGTAGACGCTGCAATCTAACAATATGTGAAAATGGTAATTTTTCGTTAGGAAAAGGTTAAACGTACCGGTAGCAAGTGCGTTAATATACTGACGATTTGTTCTGGGCAGATCAAAATAAGGCTATTAATCTTAATCTGTTTAGGCCTATCTAATTCTGATGAACTCTAATTCCAATTTTTAAACGTGTTTGCTGTCATGGCCATTGTAGAAGGCAATGAGCTACGAAGGCCAAGGTAGTGGAGGAGACGAAGAGAGCAGCGATTTATAATACATATTAGTTGCCGATATATTGTGGCTCTGCTGATTTATTAATATTCTTGTGGTACGTACTGCACTTGTTTGAGGCGTACATGTGCATGCCACATTACCCTTATGTGTGTCTTGTTGCTTTTCTATACAGGAGAGTACCTGTGAAAGTCCAACGCCATCAATAAGACTGGTCGAAAAATGCATGTTCTTCGTCATCTATAAACGTTTGTTGCCTTTATCCGCATCATTGGCACAAAGGATAAACAGAAACTTTATGACCAGTTTACTCGGTTTGCTACTGGTAATGCAGGTACCATGGTGCTAATATTGCCATTCCAGGTAATTAATGGCATGATAGTTATATGGCGTAAAAATATGTACGCATGAAACAAGTGTAGTTTGCCTAGTAAGAGGTTAACCACTTCAATATATCCACTGTATTGAGATATTATCGACGTTTGGTTAGATAGTGCTCTTTCAATTTTAGCTTAGTAGTAGCTCATATTCTGCGGAGAATCGCTATTACAGCACATACGATAAAAATTTGTAGTAGACTAGGTATATCAAAATTAGGATGTATTATCAGAATAATATTTGATCAAGCAGATTAAGATTGAAAAATTATATTTTGGTTTGCCAAAATAAATCGCCGGGTCAATGACCCACTTGCGACTAATAAGTTTTTTTTCTACTTATTAATACACATTGCAACTACGCTCGTATTTTCGAATGCTTCTTATAAAAATGGCGGGGCAATCTACAGTCTGATCTTACCGTAAAAGATGTCTTCCATCGACCACGGTGTCCCCTGGATGGAGCATTGTCACCTTATACGCAGGAGCAAATATTTAAGCTTGAGGACTTTGGCGTGTAGTGTATCTCTTAAAAGAGCTGATTTAAACAGGAATCCATTGTGAATTGTGTATCAATCCGACGAGAAGTAAAACGCTATCGTGAGACTATTTGAGCTCATATATGCTTGTTAAATATTTCTTTAAAGGCGGGAAACTTGTATTTTATCGCGTCGTTAGTTATTGATGACTACGGGTTACTAGAAGTAATACTCACAAAAGCGGATGATCCACTGTTGAGAAGTGCAGCCAGATCGAATACGTGTTGGCCTGAGAGAGCATCATCGCCAATATAAAGTCTTCATGCCTTATGATAAACAAAAAAATCTTAATTGTGCGAATAAATAACGCTGCCATTCAAATGTTCGCGAGCGTGGACTGTTTACTATTTTTTGTACTGAATCACGTAAATTGTAGTGAAGTGGGTTCCCAAACTATGTGATGAGACCCCAAACTACTCACTGTGCCGGCCTGCCAACTTACAGAGGGGGTACTCGACGCGTTTAGAATTTCTCTCACCTTGTGTAACCGTCGGCTGGCGGGTCGCACTCTTTAGACTTGGGTGAGGATGTAGATGTCGGCCTTGAACGAGGTCGACCTGGGCGCCCGTAGTGGATATTCTTCGCTCGGTGGGCCACTCGATTACCCTGGTCGGGAGTGGACCTATAACGAAATTCTTCTGGGAGCATGTCGCCCCTGGCCTTTTCCTTGTTTGTCTCAGAGGTTTTGAACACCTCGCCTTCACCTTGCTCCCAAACCACTAGGTGGGGGGCCACTTCCGATAGCAGGTCTTTGAGGGGTGCTACTCGAAACCAACCCATAGGCCAAATACTTCATGGGGTTCTATTCGCACTTGAGTCATACCACGCGACTGTCGTCAACAGGGGGAGGGCAAAGTGTATCCCTTCCCCGGAACAGGCGGGTGGACTTACCAAGTTTCTCTACGCTCGACGAAGTTGTATCGCAAATTGAGTAGTATTTAATATCGTCCTATCAATTAACCTCTTTACTCTGACCTCGCATATGCCCTGATTGAAGCGGAGCTACCATTACTTCTTAGTCAAAGGAAGACTTATAGAATCGTAGAGTTTATTAGTCTCTTAAACAAAATGGGTATAAACTTAGAGGGTTTCCAGTCTTTATTCACTTAGTAAGACTCACCTCTAGGTATCTAAACAATCTCGCTAGCTTCTGGCCCTAATTCAGGGGACCAACGACTCCATGGAATCACGTGGCACTAATTACCAAAAGTACTAGCCTTAATACAGGCTTCTGACTTTTACGAGCAAGACGTATGAACAAGACACGTGTCTTAGACTGATCAGAAGTGGAGGCAAGCCAACTTAGAGCACTGGGTGTGTGCGCATCTTGCGCGGAAGATTGAGTTTATTGGCAAGGCCTTTTCTTAGCGATGACTGCGAACGGCTCAATGAAGCGCGGATACAATTTGTCTTGAAGACGGCAGACACTACATTTGTCGGTAGGTTTTAGCTTTTAGTAAGACTTGGTCTCCAACTTTATAAGAATCAATACATCCTCTGCCCTTAGCATCAGCTTGTTCTTTTTTATTATCTTAGCTATCAGCCATTGCATCGCGCATATGGAGTAAGACACTAAAGTGCGTCGCAAAAAACTCGCTCACTTGTTTCTGCATAGTAGTAGAGCTGATATCAGCAAGCTTGTCAGCAGACTCTCTCCCACCAATCTTAGAATCATGCAGTGGTCGAGCGGAACGCGCGGGTGCGTGAGGCTATTCACATAGCCGGTCGAGGCATGTACGGTGCTCTTTGACGCAAATCTGATGACAGGGAGAATCCAGCTCCACGGCTTGGGCGACTCAGCACAAACACTGCGAAGCACATCGCCGATGACGCAATTAACTCACTCAGTTTGACCATCGGTCTTCGGATGGTCCTCTGTGGACATGTCCAATAGGGTGCCAATCACCTTGAAGATGGAAGTCCAAAACTTACCAGTGAAGCGAGGATCGCGATCAGAGATGATTTCCAGCGGCAACCCGTGTTGACGAAAAACAGATTTGATAAACAGCATAGCTGTGCCTTTACCATTGATAGAGTCCGGCACAGCCGCTAAGTAAGCCATCTTGCTCAAACGATTAACAAAGACCACAATCCCCGTATTGCCATCACAGTCTTTAAAAAGGCCAAACACAAAGTCCATACTGATGGACTCCTGACACCCAGTTGGCACAGTTAAACTAGAGAGCGGCGCAGAAGAATTTGCCGAGTGTTTTGATCCGCTGGCACGTTTTGTATGTACGCACGTACGTGCTCACCCATTTGTAGAGTTGTGCCATTAGTTGTGTTGACTCACAAACTCATAAGTCTTTTTACGACCCGAATGCCCACCGAGGGCAGTATCATGGGCTAAAATAGGATGCGATATTTTAAATCCTCATCATGAAGCATTACAATGCGAACGTCATCCGTTGCATCTGTGCGATAGCACAAGAGACCATTATCTATGTAATATCGACGTAGACTGGCACGAAAAAACCGTGTCGACAAAGAGTTATCCGAGCCTTTATACCCCTCACTTTTTTTGCATGAAACAGTGCCACACATTGAGAATCCCGTGGATATGCCACACAAATTAACTCTCCAATATGAGACGACAGGGTCGTCACATGAAATAGGTCATAGTAGGATCGGCGAGAGAAGATATCCTCTAGCACATTCTGCATGCCCGGCTTATACTTCACCTCGAAGTTGTATTCCACAAAGAAGGATAGCGAATGATTCATTCTCGGAGAGAAAGGTGAGGCAGCTGCGTCGTCGTGAGTAATGATGCATGATCCGTAAAGACGACGAATGGCCCGGATCCAAGCAGGTGAATTCTAAATTTGACGAGTGCATACTTCGTAGCAAGTAGCAATTGGTCACGAACTGGATATTTCTTTTCAGCAGCTTTCAGCTAATGAGGTTTAAATGCAATAACTCGCTCGCGGCTTGCAGCATCTATTTGTAACATGGCGCTGCCTTTGGCAAAGTCGGATGCATCGCAGACAACATTAAAATAGTACTCAGGATTTGGCAACGCCAAAATGGGAGCATGGAGGAGACTTTCATGTACCCTGACCGAAATGCGTCAGCATGGGTGCTGTCCCACCAATCTGCGTTCTTCTTTAGGAGATCAGTTAATGGCCGAGCCATATCAGTGTAATTGTCACTGTATTTTTGTAATTGGCAAGGCCAAGCCACTTAAGCAAGTCCTTTTGATTCTTGAGAATCGGCCAGTCAACTATAGCCTTGACCTTAGCGGAATCTGCCTTGAGGTCGCGCTTAACAATGAAACATCCTAGAAAAGAAATTGCCTCTGCACCAAATATGCATGTAGGCACGTTGACGTACATTTTATTCGTGCGTATGCACTCAAGTACTACTCTCATATGGCAGATGTGATTGTCAACATCCGACCGTCCCTTTTCTACACTACTATGGAAAAAAGTCATCAAAATTTGTCTGAGCATAACCCCGCCGGGGACGGAAAAGTTGCGTTAATAGGCGATTAAGTGTCTCTGGAGCTCTTAATAGACCTTGGGGCACAACCAGCCATTCACATAGCATACCACTCATAGTTCTTACTACTGTAGCGGAATATCACTCGCTCACGTGACCATTTAGTGATACCCATCGACGAAGTCGAGAGCACTATACATAGTAAAACAAACCATGGTTTTTCTAAGAACGTCCTTTCGAGGAATGGTTGGGTGTCTGTGCCGGAATAGTGACCGCATTAAGCTCGATATAAGCATGCACAATACGCCACTTACCGTTCGGCTTTCTAACAAAAAAGTCCCGCCTCGTGGTTGGCACGGAAGAATTCATCAATGACATTACACTGCTTCTTTGGCAAGGGCCACTGTCATGTGACACAATATTTGGTCCTAGGAGAAAGTCAATTTCACGACGGACACCCCCATATGGAGGTAAGACAGATGGTAGATCATGGTATACGACATCTTGATACTGCTTGACCAAAGGATAAAAGAGGTCCTGAGGATTATTCAGCAAATATGATCCACTATGCACACTGAGTGCCGATTTTGTATCCTCTAGAACAGCCTCGTCCAGAAGCGAAGATGAGTTCAACTCAATGATTTCGGGTCGAATGACCACCGCATCTGAAAGCTCACCATTCTTTAATGATTGAGTGAGCCCGTCTACAGTCAACTCGTTAAGCTCGAGAAGAGAACCTGACGAAGGTATGCCTCAAAATTAATCTCAGCATTAGAGATACCGGTCACTCCATTGACGAGTGTATACGGATGAACACTATTATCACTTTGTGACATTTCACGCACTTTGTGGCTCACAGTAGCTATTGAAGTTGATTCGGAACACCTCAAAGTGTTCAAGATGTCCGTATCTTCAAGATTGATATAGTCATCAGTCTTAACTTGCTCTACAGTAGATCTGATATCACTACCGATATCTGATGACAAGTCACTTGAATCAAACTCGCCATTACATGGATTACGTGCCACTTCACGCGCATCCGTTGAGCCGTGCCATGGATGCCTTGGTATTTCACCAGCAACGTCAACATCGACATTCAGCGTGTCGCTATCACTGCCAACTTCATTTAATGAGCAAATATATTCTACTACACGCTCATCTGATGGGTCCAACCCTCGGTGGCTTGACTTGGTCAACAATGCGTTCAGCATTCAGTGAGTCGTTACCACAACTAATATCGACGGATTACGTACCGTTTCACTATCTAGTAACATACTTTGCTCTATACTGATGTCTTTGACATCATCAAGAGCACATAGTTCTGCAAGTGTCTAGCACGCTGACAGACTCATCCAGCGGCTCACATTTATAGCGCTACTGATTCCAATCAGAGGTGGGCACATGAATCTCCAAAGCTCCGCTAGGAGAAGTGCGTGTTGCGCCTAATTTTTTCAATCTCTAATCTATCCAAGGCTGGTGGCGCTCAAGCCAGGACATCTCAGGAATGAGATCATTTTATGTCCATGCAAGGAATAACAGCGTTCGATACTATCGAAATAAAAAACTTAAACCCAAGTTTACAGGAACTTTGGGCACTGTAACAAAAGTCCTGTCGCTAAGCGGACAGTGCTCGTATCACCCTTTTGCGCTTGTTGTACCTCAACATCGTTGATTCCCCTTGCGGGAACACCGTCTGACATAATTACCGGATGCACCGGAGTCGATCAAAATCGACCAGGTTTTGTCAAGGCCCTTAACAGTCGCTTTCGCTACCTCTCTTGTATTCTCGTCCCGTGTTAAATTTCCTAGAACTCTTTGGGGATAAGTTCTGGTCGCCACTACCTCATGGAGGATCCACAAACCTAGTTCTTCCCCAGCAGGGCGCCCCGCGTCTACTGGGAGTCAACATTTTCCCGCGCTGTACCACACTTCTGGTTCGCGACGGGGGATCGGCTCGAAGAAACCTGGCATGCCTTACGCAAACGACGATCGGGGCGGAGATGCCTTGTGCTACCGCACGTGAAACATCGTCGAATTATTCGAAGTTTTTCCACAGCTCGAAGCTCCGCATCTTCGTCCGTCTCGGCAAGACAAAGATCTATAGTCTCCGACCAATTGAATGAACTAAATGAGTTTGCTAAGTAGGGTTATACCCATGGGTGCCAATGCGGGTGGCCTTAAAGTTAAACTCAGCGTTTAACGCGACATCCACAGCCGCCTCGAGGTAGGTAGGATGCACCCGGAATACTTCCGTTCGAGCTACGCCAGTGCGGAGACCCTCCATAAAGATGGTTACCAGCACATTTTCCGCAAAGGATTAAGCTTCATGGCAGCAATTATATTTCTCAGCTCTTGGACATAGTCCGACAGTTCTTTCTTGTCCTGGCAGGCCGATAAGAAGCCAGAACGCACGCGATATGCCTAGTTTGGCGGAGCAAGCACCCGGGATAATTGCTGTCTTAGCAGATCCCATGTGGGAATGCTTCGTCCACAGACGTGCTACATGTAAGAGCCCGCTCTCTAGCTCGACCACCTAATTTCGAGATGGCCAGACCAACTCGCTGTTGCTCCTATTGGAGCATGGCTGAGTTTATGGCCATTTCACTTCTCGGGCCCTTAAAAGAAGATTTTATCCATCTTTTCCCTTAAGCGTTATAACGCTCAAGACAAGTGAAGCAAGCCTTAGGATCCTCTTCCAGTATCTGAACATCCCAAGTAGGCATAGCCGATGCCAAGTGATCGTATACCTGTCCAATTAAAGTGGACTCAAATTGCATGAAAGCATCGAGAGGTGCACGAATCACGTCTAGACCTTGTGCGAGGATAAGATCCACTTGTTCATTCCCGACTAGTGCTCTGAGTTTCTCCAGCGCTAGTTGTTCGAACCTGAAGGGGTTCACCTTTGTTTCCATCATTACGGAAAAGCATTCTTTAGCAGACTCAGTTGTAGATTGACTATAAGTGCTACCAAGTTTGGCGAAGCTACCCTTACTCCTTAGTCAGAGGAAGACTCCTAGACTCGTAGTCTTTAAGTCTATTAAACTAAACGGGTATAAACCAAAAGTGTCTCAACTCTTTACTATACAGGCTTCTGACTCTTACTAGCGATACATCTGAACAAGACACGTGTCTTAAATTGATCAAAAGTGGAACTGAATGTATTTAATGATTTATAGCGATAATAAACCTCACTTACGTATTTAACTTTGCAACCATGCTACCTCATAGAGAATCCTAATATAATTTAATGTGGTGTGACGACACCAGTACAACGAAGTCCTCAGAATACCTTTTACGATCGACACCATTCAGCCGTAATCGAAACGATACGGTATTCTCGCGTAGCGTGTCGGGTACAATAATACGCCTATCAGTATCACTGATCTCTATATGTGTTGATCACGCGACATCATACCGATTATATCAACCGTTTTGTGTGACCCCGTTGCATATACTATCTGCAAAGGCATATATTCGAATTGACATGTATCATCAAATTCCGATAACGGGCTCATTCCGTTACATTGCTTGCCAACGATGCGCCAAGATCAAGCTAAAAGATAACTCTGATAATTGTTGTAGAAAAGTTCCAAACAAACCGTAGCTTCCATTCTTGTACCTACTTATATTGTCATATTCTCACTAATCCTTCTGTATACGTACAGAAATCAAGCCGCAACTCCTACACCGATGTTATCAGCGCTTGAAAGCTTGTGCACGTGCATCATGAGCGGATTCTTCATGCCAATAGTAAGTCCAATCGCGCATGCGACCTCCTGGCCTGGAACTTCGTCCAGATGGAAGCGACTGACGACACACGCCACAACCATCTTCATCTCCATCATTGCAAGCTTCTGCCCGACGCACAAGCGAGGTCCCGTGTTGAAGGCACTAAACTTGCCAGACGAGACTTTGAGAATCTCGCCTGTTTTAGCATCAATGAACCGTTCCGGCACAAATGACGCGGCGTCTTCTCCCCAAACACTAGGCATCCGAGCCATGGCATAATACACGAGAGTAATATTAGCTCCTTTCGGCACAAACGTGCCGTCTGGAAGGACGGTATCGCGGACACACAGCTTCTACGCGAATCCCATGGGAGAGTAGAGACGCAAGGCCTCGCAAATCGTCGCTTCCAAGTACACTAATCCATGCACGTCCTGCATGTCCGGGACGTAGTCAAAGTCTGTGCCGAGCTTTGGCAGCACTTTCAGCAGCTCAGCACGCAGCTTGTTCTCGACCCGAGGGTTGAGAGTGAGCAAGTGGAACATCCAGGCGAGTGCGTCGGCTGCCATATCCCGTCCAGCAATCAACGCCATGAGCACAATGCTGCGGACAACAATAGGGTCCACTGGTTTACCATCGACCGTCTCATGCGCGAGGATAAGAGACACGATATCGCGATTGCGACACTTGCCGTCTTCATTGACATTGCCGGGGACTGCAATGCGTTTGGCCATTGTTTCGGAGATGCCGTCCATGACAAAGTGGTCGACGGTCGTCAATGCGTCGCAAAAGCGTTGCTCGCTCCCGACATTGAGCCAGCGCTTGAGCTTCCAGTACCACGTCGGTTGGACCAGACGAGCGGCAGCAATGTGTTGGGCGGCCACGAACGCCCGCTCGAACGGGTGTTCGTGCTTCAGTGTCAAGGTGCTTAAGTTGAAGCCAAACGCGATCTCCCCGAACGCGTCGAGTGTGAATCGACCCGAGATTGTAAACAGGTCGACAGGAACTTGGGTCTTAGAAGCAGCATCCAGCGCGTGCTGCAGGGCTCGGACGTGTCTCTGAATAATGGGAGCCATGTGCTCTCGCAGGGCGTAAGAATTAAAGAGGTTGACGAACACGCGACGGTGGAATTTCCACTCGTCGCCTTCGACGATCAAGATGCTGTCGCCAAGTATGTCCTTCAGCAAGTCGTAGATGTGGTTGCCCTTACGAAAGTTGTTGGATTGGGTCTTCATGACGTGCTCGTAGTGTTCCGGGTTGGCAGTGAGGATCAAATCACGTTGAAATGGCAGGCTCAAGGTGAAGGGGGCTCCCTTGCGCGATAGGAAGATGTCCGTGGTCCACTCGAAAAACCTATTGGCATAATAGGCCATATATACAGCATGCCCTACGACTGGGATGGCTGAAGGGAGAAAGGGCACGCGCGTTGGTCTACGGGCGCCAGGTGTGACGTTCGGTCCTAGCTGGACGAGTTTCTTGTCAGTATTGTCACTTGGCAGACATTGCATGGCTATGGTGGCACCGACGACGATGCCGAGCATCAAGAGTCCAAACCGCTTAAATGGGTCATCGCTGTCAAGGAACCACGTCAACATTATACTGAAGATTTAAGTGGGTTGGGCCACTTGTCTACGAGGCGGTGAATTTAATAGTGACGTTCGGAGCGATACTAATAGAGTAGAAAAGACGCACTCACCATCTTGATTGAGAAGGTTTTCGGATCGTTCGTGCACGGATTCGCCAATGAGCAGAAAGGCGTGAGGGTGCTGGCCATTTATGGCCCAGAGATGAGAGAGAGGCTCGACTGACTATTATAGCTACTTATCACTAATAAGATGTCTGGTTGTGTGGTAAACACCTCGTGCCATCTACCATGACACAGTCTTACTAATCCTAGCTTTCTCATTCTGCTGGCTCAAGACGTCGGGTGTCACGGCGGGGCACTCCCAAAAGGGCCCGTGGAAACCGTCCGTTGACCAAGTCCGGGGTTAGATTCTTGTGTGCACTCTACCGGATGGCGGTGCTGCTCTCGCGCTCGGAGCAATTTGATTCAGGGGACAGAGGACGCTTGACTAAGAGTCCTGTTACCACTGTGGTATTCCCAGCGAGCCATCTTGACGTAATAATCCCTGGCCATCACCTCGTAGTCGACTTCTTGCTCTTCAGGTCGGCTCGGGCACACAACGTGCTCAAATGTGCCCAGACGCACCACTGGACGAAGAGTATCTGGCTCGGTGCTACTGTACATAAACAACCGGTACTGGATCTCAACGGGGGTTGTCACGGTCTTGGGGGAGTTCTCTTCGTGGGACCGGGCTCATGCTCAGCGAACGTGTCGGCGAGTTGTTGGCAGACCGTGAAGAGTAGGAACTTCTTTGTTTTGCAGGGCAATTCGATCCATCGTTGACGTACCCTGCACTAGGATATCCTGCAGACCGCTTCTCTCTCGAGCCGCACGCTGCGCTGCCTCCCGTAGCGCACGCAGCGAGGAGAAACCCTCCCCCTTTTTACCTTGGCCACAATA
The DNA here is from genome assembly GCA_000173235.2 of Hyaloperonospora arabidopsidis Emoy2. Classification (NCBI taxonomy): domain Eukaryota; phylum Oomycota; class Peronosporomycetes; order Peronosporales; family Peronosporaceae; genus Hyaloperonospora; species Hyaloperonospora arabidopsidis. Next base: position 208,497 of record JH598219.1, read on the forward strand.
TGGGGGACTTCCCGCCCAAGGCAAGGGGGCCAGTTTCCTGGCTCCCCGGAGGGTCTCGTCTCTGTCCGTTGTTGTAGCTGGCTGCCGATTGGGAAGTGCTTTATGGCCCAGAGATGGTAAAGCCATTAGTAAAAAGGAGGTTAAAGACACAGGCGCCTTGGTAAACAGGCGGTACGCAGATTAAGAAGGACAGGATGGGCTCGCATCATCATCTAGATGATGACGCGAGTTCAAGGTACCAACCAAGACAGCGCGTTTGAGAGCAAATTGGACACTGACGAACGTCCTACACGTGTAGGTACTATCGTTCCCATTCCTAAGTTAAGAGATACCTCAGGGTACGTCAGAGACGACAAGTCTATGTCGAACTGCATGCGTCTGAAGTACATCGCTAATGAGGAGAGACAAGGCAATGTGTGGTTTGGAAAGTGCTTTGTCCCGCCCTATTCTTTCATTCTAAATCTGTAGGTCCTTCAGATTGGCGATAAAGCGTTCGAATAGAGCTTTACCAAATAATCAACGGCTGACAGAGAGAGATAAGCCGATAAAAATTAGTCTGTGTCATCACGCTTGTGCTCCCGTTTTCACCCCACGACAGACGGCACAAGTCGCTCGTGGCGGACCATTGGAAGGACAACACCGTATTGGCCACTCTTTGGTCCTTGAATAAGCATTTGTCGCCCTGATCTTCGGCACGATGGACGTACGTCAAAGCTTTGAGGACACCAAGAAGTACAGCAAAAAGCTTTGATTGTGGCGGATCGCCAGCGAGCTGATCGACGACGAGAGCGGCTCGGATACCGCCGAGTTTAATACAATTTGTTTATTGATACCATACACGCCCCACGCGTCTATATACACATAGTAGCAGTTGTAATAGATAAAGGCTCGGTCGTTTACTGGCAAAGGGCCGCCTTGTCCACCATAACACAATCCGCTAGACGATGCCTAAAGAGCGCTTCAACATGAGCCCGTATCACCCGCTGCCACTTACGTTGAAAGACCAACGCACTCTGCTAGAGCTTGAGAGTGACTTGGTGGAAGACACCTTCCAGAAGTATGAGAAGTTTGTCCTGAGCAACTCGCAAGTGAACTTGGCGCGTTGGAAACACATCAAGTCCAAGGACGATCTCCACATTTATGTGAAACGCACCAAGGGGTCAAAGGGGAAGCAAACTGGTACACAGTGCTGTCGCTCCCTAGAAGAGAAGTGCACGGGTACATCAAAGCCTGTTGTGCTGAGCGTTGGCACGTTCACGGGGCAGCTGGATGACCTCATGTACGGCACAGTGAACCCGACCGATGACATCATGCAGGTGAAAGCCTCGTATGTCAACGATTATAGTGATGGGGCGGTGCTGGCTACGCTAGTCAAGCCCACACCAGCCGATCCGTTCCGATCCGTGACAGTCAAGTGGCTACAAATCGATCTTCCTCTAAGCTACACAAAGCTGATCAAAGACCGAGACTTCCTCTGTCTAGAAGCTTCGGGCATCCTCCATTTCGCGAATGGGGAGAGGGTTGGCTACCTGATGCTGCACTCAATTAACTCACCACTTGTGCAACCACTCCCCAATGTTGTGTGTGCGAAGCACTACATCACTGGATTCTTCCGGCAAATTGCTCCCAACGTCATCGACACGTTTGCCTTTGACTCAGTCGATCCGGGTGGTGCGATCATGGATTCGCTATTGTTACCAGTATGCGCCAATGCGCTATTGTCAGCCACAAACTACGTCGAGTGTGGATTGATGAAGAAGCTCACGTGGATGCTCCAAAAACGACAGATCTCGTTGGGCGTGGGGAACGTGGCACCATCGTTACGCCGTAAAGACTTCTGCGTCACGTGCCACCGCGACGTGCAACCAGGTGTCATCAAGCACCTGTGGAAGGACAAGTGTTCGATGTGCTTGGGTGAGTTGTGCTTCGGGTGCAAACAAGTCAAGACTATGAGCTTCCTCACCCGAGATCGCAAGGTAGTACGACGCAAGGTCACCTTCTGCAGTGCGTGCGTTACGATGGGCTTTCGAGTAGACGCTTTGGACGCAGCACGCGACCAAGCCGATGGCTACCGGCCTTACAACACTTGCTAGGTGGTTGTGTCTATACGGTGTATGTATAGTGTAGTGGCATGTTATCGGCAAGATGGTTGTCAAATACTGGTTTGTGTGCTTTTAGTTTGTCATACAAGAGGGAGTTATTTGCCATTCTAGCGAAGTGTAGTTTCTTGTTAAACGTCAAGACGACTTCGTATCTGGACCCTTTAGTTCGATGTGCTTGTGTAGTTGTTAAGTTACAGGCGCATAAAATTTCGTGTCTTCTCGTACGGATGTCAGCTCGCAAGAGAATATGTCTCTTGTCAATTGGAAATGGTTCTGCAATCGACCTGGCATGATGAGACAGTCCGATTGGGGTGCTGCGATGACATTATGTATTTGCCCACTCATCTACGTACGACGCGAATTACTTTTTCAATAAGATATGGATTGTTTCCAGATTTAGATCGCTGCGTCACGTACACTTTCTTATATGTACATTTCTAGTAGACTTGATGAAACTGCCTTTAATTCTGTAGATATTGCGAATCGGATCATCCGGTATTTGTTGACCTAGCTTTGTAAGACATCGTTGCAGCTGCGAGCATCAAAAAAAACTTGTTGTAGTCTTTATGTCACTGATAATACCGCCGAGTTGACGTACCTGCGCGGGCTGGCGTTCGAGCTGCTCCTTTTTGTGCGCGACTTGGTCAAGGACACACCGCATCGTATATATCTCGTTTATACCTAATGGACAATGAGATCGGCAGTCAGACTATAAAGACCTTAAAGCCCCACGTTCATGTGGAGACGACACGGTCCATATTTGCCTTTCAGCAGGGCAAAAGACTACCTATAGATGCTCCAGTGGTAGTATCCTGACGTAAGAAGTCCAGGATTGGCTTGTAGTATAAGTGTGACGATCATAATACGATCTGACATGAAGCTACCAGCACCTTTTGCTGCTGACGTCACCACGTCACCTTCATGTACAAGACAATCGCAACAATTGATACCACAAGTATCGGGTAACATGTCACTAGCTTAAGCAAATAATTATTTTGTTGTCTGAGTCACGTGTCATCGTGTCTGCGGTAATGAGCAGCAGGAAATAAAAGTATAGGCTCTACGACCCCTACAAGGTAGCGTTTTTGTTGCTAATAGCGTAGAGGCTGTACGATCCAATATAAAGGATGGACATTTTATCTCTTGAAGTACCTTAGGCTACCCTGGAAGTTCAGGTAGGTCTACATCATCGCATACACAGGTATTTATCGATTTTACATGGGCTACGTATTCGTTTCCAAGGCGTCCACTTAAAGCAAAAATGCAATACCACTATTTTTAATGCAACTAGCAATGAAGCACGCATACTGACCTTCTTGTGTCTCATTACTAAGCGTTCTCTGACTTTCTAAGGCTAAAACCTCGTGTGAAGGCTTTATTTTCTATCGCACTCTGGCTGATTGTGGGCTTACTGTGGCTGCGTATGGCTTGGCTGGTGTTGTCAAGCACATTTCTACCTGGACCGCAAAAATGGCTCAATATGTAGTTCTTTGTGCTAAACTGCGATCGCGACCAAAAAGGAGATACTAAAACTCGTGAGTACACACTGATGGCAAAGGTCAAGCGTTTTGCCGTTAATCTCGTGGTTCCGATCGATTTAAACATTGTCACAAGACGAACTTCATGCTATGTAGTTAGGCTACAGACAACATTGAGATTATAATCTCAAAGTTTAAGGTTTCTGTACGACATTGCCGTACTTTAGAAGCCTGTAAATCTATCCCGGCAATATGTCCTTTCCTGATCCATAGCGATGCTTGTGGCATTCCACCAAATCATCTGCTCTTATCCGCTCGATATGCTCCTACATTTGTCATATATCCGTTTCACGTATGGCTGTGATATCTTCGCGATGTCGAATTCAGATCAATGGATAGATTAAGAATTAAGAATTTGACTCATCGACGTTGATTTACACACCTCAAGGTATCTAAGCTTGCACATCACACCCCTACTATCTCCCTGCTAGACATGTATCGCAGACCTGAAGTTGTACCACCACTGCACTTTTGCCCGTCTGAGAAATCGAGATGGCGCAGTCCTTACGTACACATGTACTACAATAGTGCCCCTAACGAGTGCTCATTCATCAACCACAAAGCAAAGGGTTCACATCAGCATTCTCGACATTCGTAGAATTATGAGCCGTCTGCTTCGAACAATAGTCCCATCATAGCCAGCACCACAATTTCTCTACCTCGTGAAATGTCTCTCAGAGTTGAAATTGCATTCTAGCAACCAATTCACTTCAAAAGACTAACGAGGGAACCATCATGGGCAAAGTCCCAGCATTTACCACCAATCCGTACCCAGACCTCGTGCTTTCGGACGAAGACCGAATCGAGTTGTTGCAGCTCGAAAGAGACTTGATCCTCGAAATCTTCCCAAAGTACGAAGCGTTCGTCCTTGATGACAACCGAATTGTGAAGCGCGCTCAATGGAAAGCAATTGGTGAAGACAAGAATCTGCATGTCTACGCAGAGCGCAAAGGCTGGAGCGATGACTTGGCTCCCGAAGAACCGTCGAGTCAGGATCCAGCAGATAGCTGGCAAAAGCACATGCCTCTTATTCTTGCTGTGGGCACGTTTGAAGGCGAGCTAAATGACCTCATGTTTGGCACGGTGAACCCGACTCAGGAGATCATGCGGGTCAAGGCATCGTACGTGAAAGACTACAGCGACGGAGCTGTATTGGCCAATATCATTGTCCCTACAGTCAGAGATCCGTTCCGGTCCGTCTCGGTCAAATGGACTCAGATCAACTTACCCCTCAATCAGACTGGACTGACCCAGAATCGAGACTTTGTCTGTCTTGAAGCTACGGGAATTCTGCACTTTGCAAATGGAGATCGTGTCGGCTACCAGCTCCTGCACTCCATCGACTTTCCATGTACCCAACCACTACCTGGAACGATTCGTGCTCGACACAAGATCATCGGCTTTTACCGGCAAATGAGTCACAATATCATCGACACCTTCGCCCTTGATAACGTGCATCCAGGTGGCAAAGTGTTCCGGTCGCTCGCACTTGAAGTTTCGGCAAAAGCTATGCTTTCCACGACAAACTACGTGATTTGTGGACAAGCCAAGAAATTAACGTGGCGACTGCAGCATCGGTACGCCGAGACGCGATATACTCGACACCGGAAGAGTACTCGCAATGTATTGGCAGGGAATAATTCGTGTGGCGCTTGTGCGCGGAATCTCGCACCTGGAAGTTTTGGTCTTCCGAGAGTGGGAGCTATTGGGAAGAGCGTTTGCAAGCTCTGTATGAACCATGTGTGTCTCAAGTGCAAACGACCCAAGGGAATCAGTTTCCTCGCACCGAATGGAAAACTACTGCGTCACAAGATTACGTTCTGCGTCATGTGCATGAGCGAAGTTACGCAGATGGACGCATTGTCGGCTGCATGTGATCAAGCCGAGGGATATCAAGCTTACAATGTGATGGCGTCCCTCTCCGGATCTGATATCCTTTCCGACGACCTCAACGTGTGAGCGATTTAGAACGAGTGGATATCGCACGAAGCACTCTCACCACTCTTGTGAGTGCCAGCGGATGGTGTTGGTTTTGTCATCGTTATGTTGCTATGTAAAAAGTATATACTAGTCGCATGCTGAGTCATACTCTGTCCTGACATCGCTCTCAGAATCTGGATTAACGTTGGTATGGATGGTTTCGGAGTACTTTATCGAAACAGCCATGTGTTGCCTTCTTTGATGCCTTGCTGGTGTAGAGTACATCCTGACCTTGCTATAATATTGTGGCTGCATTACCATCTACACTTTCAGATTAACAGCGTGTGGAAAGCTTTTTGCATACAGCGAGTAGCATTATCAAAGAGGATGAAGACGAGTAGGACGCAAAGTCATTTAAGGCACGTATGATGTAACAAATTTGAACATCGCGGACAACGACGTATTGTGGACCATATCCTCGAGTATCATACGAAAGCCCGTTGCAGCTGTTGAGTGTCTCGTCGCTCATGATTTGCTATACTTTGATTAGGATTTGCTATGCTTTGACCTTTCTTATGCTACGTTGACGTCAAACACGTCGCCGATATCCAGGCAGTATGGTCGGCGTATCAGCGGTAATTCGACTCTAAGGTATATGTTGTGTTGCTAGTCGAATGTAGATCGATCTGGTTTACATTCCCCTCAACCGCCAACGTGATTGTTGGATCACGCATTCTGTTTGTTCTTGTGTGTATTTCTCCCTCACAACGAGCCTGACGTACTGCAATATGGCATGCGGGCTGTCAGTGAAGTCGGTGTAGCTGCGAATGTCGAGGATCTCCTGTTACTATTATTGTGACAAGCCTATGTCGAAGGTTGCGGCGACATTGTCTTGGACGAGTGCAGTAGAGGGCAAGCCAGAAATGACGCGAGTACGGATTGAGCCAAGTGAAATTAGATGAATTGAAATTGTGTGAAGCACGACGTAGGATCAAGACGCGAAGGCGGCTGAGCATTAGAATGTCCAGCCTGACATTTACCATGTTAATCGGAGCAATGCTGGCGTAGTATCATGATACGATTTCCTCAGATAAAGCAGAGCTATGCTAACTCGTATACTAGTATACGGTCCTGCTGCTACCTACACAGCTTAGACCTGATTCTTCTTATCCTTCCTTTCTTCCAGTAATGTAAATCATGATTGGCACGACGAGAAATGCTCGTCAATTCGTTCTGTTGCGAGTTGATCATTTTGCATGTACTAAAGAAGGATACCTTTGACGTACAAAGTGTAGGAATAACGATCCTGTGAATTTACGGGTACCAGATTAATAACAAGTCTGTCTCTACGTCCTGCGTTGTACATCAGCCAACACTATCAAACTACTATCTTCATCTATTGTGTACTAGCGTAGGAGAATTCTCCACTGTTGTCATTCGATGACAAGGTTTGGTCTGTACTAGAGTGACTCGCCTTGTGATGCTTCAGCATCTGCGCGCGAGCACAGTCCACAGAGCTAACGCTAGTGACTGAGTTGATGCATGACGTGCAGAATGTAACCTTGCGCTGTGACAGAAGTAGATCCGGATCCACAAAACTTAGCTTCCGGACAACTTTGCATGCATGGCAGACAAAGCCAAAGCAAATCTTGCACGTATTGTTGCTCTTGGCAAAGTCTCCAACTTTCCGACCACTGATGGGCGTCGAGCACGTGACGCAGATGCTCTTCCTATTAGGAGTGCCGCGCGATTTTGAGTCCGTGTAGGCTTTCTCGAGCATGAACAAAAGCTTTCGCATCTGCCCGCAGTAGGCATACTTCAACGACGAGAGAAACACGTTGGCCATGTTTGGAACCACGAGCTTGCGCACGATACCTGCGTCGACTGGATCCATGACGCCAGTCGCATACATTTCGATCATGTTGGCACTGATCTGTCGCCAAAAGGCGATGATAGAGAGATTGCCTCGAACGCGATTCGGCAATCCGTGCGTCTGTGCAAAATTCACCGAGTGTAGGAGGTGATAGCCCATACGCTCGTCTCTCGAGTTGGTGACATAACCTGTGCCTTCAAGGTACACGTAGTCACGGTTCTTGACCAGACTCGTTGAGCTGAATGGAATGTCAAGCTCCATCCACTTGATCACCAGCGACTGAAACGGGTCTTCCAGAGTCGGTAGCACCACGGAATCAAGCACAGCGGCTCCACTGAAATCTGCTACGTACGAAGCCTTCAAGCGCATTGTTTCGAGGTCTTCGCTGATAACACCGAACAAAAGGTCGTCTAATTTGCCTTCCATGGTGCCAACGCACAGGATCATGGGGAGGCCAGATCCCGTCGGCTCATCACCAGAAGCCGCAGCAGCAGCTACGCCTGAAGGTCGTTCCGAGTACACTTTGAGTTTTTCTTTCTCCTTGAGAGGCTTCCAGTGGCGTGGGTCCACGCTCCGTTTCGTGCCCGACATGAACTTTGTGCAGAGCTCGAGGTTGGTCGAGATGCATTGGTTCGCCAGGTCTTCAAGAGATGTACAGTCATTCGATGTCAAATGAAGTTCCTGAAAGGGGTTGACAATAAATCGGCCTTTCATCGTAGTGGAGGCAAAAGTGATAGTGAAGTGGTAACAGGGTGAGCGAGTGAAGAGAGACACAACTAACATACACGACAAGTGGGAAGCGGCGATGCATCCCAGCTGTAGCTACAGATGTAAGTCTTGAAACGGTTAAGACATAAGACACTGTAGACCTTTTCTCATCAATAGAGACTATTTGACTGCAGATTGAGACACCCATCACGTGCCAGCTGGACCAACCTCGTCTTTCGGTGATAAGTCTCCCAATCAAGCGTGACTCCATCTGTCATTCCGGAAAGGACACTACTGAAACCGAGAAAGACTGCTGTACATAACTTCCCATGAGCACAAGAATCTAGCCGTGCTCGCTTCAGTAGCTTGGTGACTTGTTTTCCACGTCTTGTATCGCAAGGCTTGCATTGGCGACATGCAAAATTTGCTTGCTTACGTCTGCTATAACCAGTCGATTGCCGATTCGATCACCAGCGCAAGCAGCGCTAAAAAACCTAAGATGTGGTAACGACTAGCCGGATTGCATCTTCCATGACGTTCAGATTGAATCTACGAGTTATAGTTTTCTTCGCGAGTTGGATCAAAATGTGTACTGACAGGCATCCGTGTGGCTTCAACATCGCTCCGTTTTGTGTGTAAACGCCAAGTCAAGTGCTTGGCGGGATAGTGCACGGTGCGGTACGAGATTCGATATGGAGAACACAAGCATTCTTTGCATAACCGCAAGCGTTACGTCAGACGACAACGTTACCACAATGTCACGACCGTTTGAGAGAGATAGTCTATTGCACGGTATTAATGTGTACTAGACTTCTGGTAGACCCTAAGCCTGGTTAGCAACACCGGTTCCTCTTGTGAGTCTGGTGGTTGTACGGGGCTTGTCACCTGTGGCGACGGCTCTCGGGGTGTTCGGTCTAGGTGACGCAGACTTAATAGCATACGGGCTCCATGAATCTTCGTTTCGGACCGCCTAAACTCCCGCTTCGCGACCGCGTGGAGTTGACGAATACCTGTATCCCAAAATTCCTGGACGCTGCCGGCTATGGTAACGTCCTCCTGTTCAAATGTTGCTCAATTCCGCTGGATCCAGAGGCAAGTAACACAGACACTGCACAGTATACGCCACATTCGCCTCCAAACGCTGTCACGAGCGTTTACAAAATCGGTTGGCTTGCAGTTCTTTTAATAGATTGCATACTTAGCAGCGGCATCTGCATGGGAGATGAAGTTGAACAAGAATACCAGTTGGTTATAGCCATCTATTAAGGTCTAGGATGATTAGAAGTAGCATCTCTCGCAGACTTGACGGGTGTCAAGTGACTGTAACAAAATAGTGGAGCATCGGCACGGGACGTCGGGCTTTTATAACGGCACAGGCGCCGCTCATAATGACGGTACTGAAAAGACGTAGCTGCGCGGCGACAGCACTCACGCACGTTGGTGTTGCTGGTTTCCGGAAATAATGTTATCATTGTTGCTTACCCGTACTACAGCCATAGTTTGTCTTATGTGCTGTCCATTTGTGCAGTTAAAATACTGCACGGATTGAAATAGGTACTCGATATTCTGCACTTTAACGCTGGCATCGCCGCTTTTACGATCTCCACTTATGCCACCATCATATGCTGGGTTAGTGCAAACGCTTATCCCAGAAATATCACCAAATTTCGGATCCGGTTAAGCCGCCCATTCAGCATGGCAAGGTAGAATGGGTCTTCTTTGAACCTGTTTTAATCCATGATACAGATATGGGCACAGTAGGTCAGTATGTGTTCAGCCACGTAAAAGCTGCTTTCCGCCACAGGTGATGAGCCTAACATTTAAAAAGACGTAATCGCTCTCTCTTTTTATTTTTGGTGCGCCAAATCTAGTCAGCTAAAATTTATCTAGCAAAAATAGCAAAATTTAAATAAAAACTGACAAGAAGCATAGACCAGGTCTTGAGCGTAATAGTGTTTATCCAAAATCCATGTAGCGAGATGACTGCAACGAGCTCATCCTTTGTTATATACAGGATAGGCAATTGGAATCTTAATTGTTAGCCACAAAATCAAGATTTAATCGTGAGTAAAATTCTTATAATGGCAAAAGATCGGATCGACCAGCGGATATCTCTAAATTAATCGTGAGTAAAATTCTTATAATGGCAAAAGATCGGATCGACCAGCGGATATCTCTAAATTAATCGTGAGATAGCAGCCTACACCATTGACCTTGACGTAAAGCAGTTATAGTGGCGTATAGTTCACACAAAGAGTTAAGCTCTACAAATATATCGATTACCGTTTTACCAGCTTTTGATAAAATACACACAGGTGGATAGACTAAGGCAACATCCTACCTTTGGGATCACGTACGGAGCACTCGCTGGTCGTACGAGCACTCCTATTGAATTCAGTTTGACGGAAACTATCAGCTTTATATTCAGATAGTGACGACTACAGCATATAGCGCGATCGGTTATCAGCAATACAAATATAAAGCAGCAATTGTAAACTCAAACCAATGCAAGGACCACTTTTATACTGCAAGTCGTCTCTCTTCGTTACACAAGCTGCACGAGGTCTACCACCTTTGATGTGGGCATCCATCGAACCAAGCTTACTGGACGTCAGCAACCCCAATGAGGATTTCTCGACCAAGATCGTCCGAGAGCTTGTCACCGCTGATTAAGACAACGCGGTCGCCCGAAGACAGCCATCCCATCTTCTTGGCGTGAGCAATAGCTTCAGCAGTGGTCGGTGCGTGGTCAAAAGTGTCGGGGACAACAGGGTACAGTCCACGATGGATCTGAAGCTGACGACCAACTTTCTTGTCAGTCGTAAAGCACATAACCGGCACCGTGGGTTTGTACTTGGCCACCTTGCGGGCCGTGTAACCCGTGCGGGTCAGCACGATCATCAGCTGAGCGTGCATCTCATTCGCAGTCTTGACGGCTGACGACACAGCAGACTCAACGTCCGACGTCGGGGGATCGAACTGGAACTTGGCACGGTAAGCCGGTTGCAGCAGCAGCTCATCAGCCTCTTTGATCACCGATGTCATCGTGCTCACAGACTCAATCGGGTACTTGCCTTGAGCAGACTCTCCACTGAGCATAACGCAGTCGGCACCGTCAAGCACGGCGTTGCCAACATCCGAAACTTCAGCTCGCGTCGGACGCGGGTTGGTCTGCATGGACTCGAGCATCTGCGTCGCCACAATCACGGGCTTTCCAACGGCATTGCACCTGTCGACCATCATCTTCTGGTACGTGAGGACCTTCTGTAAAGGCACTTCCACACCGAGATCGCCACGAGCACACATGATGCCATCCGAGGCGTCCAGGATCTCGTCAAAGTTCTCGACTCCTTCCAAGTTCTCAATTTTCGAGATTATCTTGGGCGCAATGTAGTGGGGCTCGTGCGTCCAATGTTTCTTGACGCACTCGTCGACAAACGTGCGGATCTCCTTCACGTCACTTGCTTTGCGAATAAACGACGCAGCAATAAAGTCCACGTCGTTCTTGACACTCCAGTCCAAGTCGCGCTTGTCTTTACTGGACAGAGCTGGCAAGTCGATCTTCAACCCAGGGAGGTTCACCCCCTTCTGGTTGCCCAGTTCGTCCGAGTTCTCAACCGTGCACGTGATCTCTCCCTTGCCCACGGCCACGCACGTGAGTCGAATCAACCCGTCGGACAGCAGCACTGTGTCGTTCACCTTGACAGTCTCTGTCAATTGCTTGTACGTCACGTAGAACTTGTCGGCCGTGCCCTTGAGCTCGAACTCAGCATCCGTCGTCAACACGACCGTCTTGCCCTTTTCCAGGAAGATCTTCTTGCCGTCGAGCATTTTGCCCGTACGGATCTCCGGACCTTTGGTATCGTGCAGCACCGCGCGCAGGTTGAAAGTGGATTGACCCTGAGCGTGCACGCCCCTACACGCGCGAAGATTCTGGATCCGGAGCAGCGCCTCGTCGTACTCAGCGTGGGAAAAGTTGATGCGCATGATACGCAGTCCCTCGTTCGTGAGCTGCTGCAACGTCGCCTTCTGCTCGGACACGGGCCCGACAGTGGCGACGATCTTCGTCATGGAGAACTTGGAGCTCCGCGGGTTTTTGTAGAGCTCGGAGGACGAGAGGCCGCGGCTGTTGAGGGGTCGGCAGCTGGCACGGGCATTGCCGCGGGTCGTGGAGATGCAGTGGGCAGCGAAGCGACGCAACATGGTGATGGACGTGGAGAGAGTTGCTTTGGTTTACTAATGGCTACAGAAGCTATGGCTGTCCTGAGTTGATGGACCCTGGCGTAAGTGATGCTTTCGAAAGGTGATAGACGATGCGGGAGGATTGAGAAGGATGATTATGGGTCGACTGGGGATCTGCTTGTGACACTGACACAACTACTTGATTGTTTGAGCTACAGGCTTTATCGATTAGCGCAGATACGCTCGAATGGGGACACAGGCGCGCTTTATTGGACAGAATATACCATTAACTCAGTTAAGGGACACTTTAACAACCCACCGGCGTCTAGATGGTCAGATTGTATTGTTGTATTTCTTAAAAGTAATGTGTATTCATCTCATTTCGCCTGCAATATCGTATTTTCATGGGCATGTGACAGCGTCAGGTATCGAGAGCGCGCATGCGGCTGTCAAGAAGTGGTTGAGTATATCCACAGGTAAGCAGTATTATATTGGTCTAGATTAGTTGGACACCTATTATAAAAAATTGCCCTCACGCGATCGATAATCGGTGGACACAGCTCTGGGCTTGCTTGCCACGGTCAACTTGATTGTCCGCCATCAAAACGCAAGGGAATGCGCCATCCTTTAGATGCAGCTAGGACACCTGTTTGCGACATTGATGGGCTAGATTTCTGTCCCAGGTGTACTAGAAGCCCATCATCTTCAATGTCTTAAGGGACTTAAGGCAGGACCTTGTCAAATATGTTGACTAATAACATGGGCCACCCTTGTCGTCATGCACTTTATCATTGTGACGGCAGTTGACCGTAGAAGATTTTTTTCTGGCATTGGCGGCTGTTCCAACTTCACTTGAAGGGCTGACACTGAACCAGTCACACATAACTCTGTCGATTGAGATGCTGTGTCGAAAAGACTTCGTGACAGGTATGCTATTACTGACAGACATCAGCAAATTATGCGATACAATCATGCTAGCTCATCCAGATGCTACATTCGAGAACCTGTTCTGGTAAGGACGCGAGGGCACCCAACAGGCTCTACCCGCCGCAAGTTATCCTACTTTGAGCATATAGGAAATGAATTGAATCCTACGCGGCGTCCACGATGTGTCTGCTATGGATAACAGGGGCACAACGTAAAGACCTGTCGTCAATTACCACAAGTTCAAGCACCGCATGGGACACCTACAGCAGTGTGACGGATCGACGAACATCACGCCGTTCAATCCTGTGCATGATGCTTTCAATGTTGGTTTAAACATCGACCTGTTGATGTAGATTGTAACGGGGTGAGTCCGTCTCATGATGCTTTATATAAGATAAATATCAAGTGTGAATATCATTTTAGGAACACGATGTTCTTATCATATTATCTTATCAGATAATATTGCGCGGCAGTAGTAATATACTGTTCACTGGTTAATATAGATAAATGATATTAACCATTAATACCGATCCACGACAGAAGAAAGCAATTAGTGGTGAGCACATGATTACAATACAAGTGTGTATCAAGATATAGTAGAAGAAGATTGAAGAGGATTTATTAACAGCAGATTAATTATAGGGAAAATAAAATATGCCCGACTTAATCAAGAAAATAAAGGGGGACTGACTAGGCAGACGCCCCCTGGATGAAAGATATTATAAATATCTTACTTAGCCGGTGCCCTTAGGTAGGATAAAAGGAAGGGAGCCTGCAATACAGGATTTAAATACCATTTACACTCCTCTCCTCACCTCACCACACTTCACGTACTTTGTCAAAACGTTATTGTGAGTATCGACCTAATTTGGCTTAGCCTTCTTCCTGATCATTGTTTCAGTTATGTTCCAGAGACACACGCGGCTAAAGATGCGTGGTCCTGAAATTTTGTACGCAAGAGCAAAAGGTGGCTAGTGATAGAGCATCTACAAGGCAACGATTCGCGCCCTGAACTCTTGCCGATGATCTAAAACTTGATGAATTTGTATTCTAATTTTTTGACCCACGTATTAGACATCTCGATACATACTGCGTAGATGCTTGAGCCACTGCCTACAGGCACGGTCTATGAGTCCGTAGAGGCCGCAGAGAGCTCAACTAATGCTCATGGACGTGTCCAAGGATATACAACGCAGCGATTGAGGTCAAAATTATCTAAGGGCATTGGAGGAACGCGCGAAAAGTGTTGTTTGCATTAACCCATGGACACAAGAATGAGAAATATTAAGAATATTTGACTGATGCAAACAGAAAGCGCAAAACTTCCACACGCAGAAACAAATGCCCATTTTCTGTCACTAATAAAATCAAAATACCTAAACGTGACCTTCGAATACCTGCATGGAGCGTCTCAATAGTTGATGGAAGCAACAAGTATGAAGCTTGCAAGTATGCCACAGTTTTTAGTTCTTTGAGGAATCTTTCAGCAGATCTGAAAGCAACCATTTTGGGCATATCAAGAGCTAGGTGTGCACCAGACGCTATTCTTGCTACCCAACGGCAGCAGGATGGGGATTCTCCGTTAATAGTGAAAGACATTTGGAAGGCATTTTTCCGAAATCTCGAGCTTGACGGACGCACTCCCATTAAGCTGCTTCTCGATAAAATCCATGTAAGCGATGTGCTGCATGCGTACCAGCGGAATCCAGAAGGCCCGATAACTCATCTCTTCATTGTGCCATAAAAGTCGGCGGAGTTGATTCAGGAGTTTCCAGGTATTGTTTCGGTCGACTCCATATGCAAAACAAATCGTTTTCGCCTGCCTCTACTACATATGGTTGGTATGACAGCAAACAACCAGTCCTTTTTGGCTGCCGTTTGCTTCATGATAGCGGAGACAGAAATGGATTATTCTTGGTCTCTCAGCCAGATAGTTCGATTATTTTTTACCAGATCGCCAGCCTAGTGTAATTGTTACAAACTTTGTTTGCTCTTTTGAGGTCTATTGCTGCAACCATCCCCAGCGGGAAACACATGCTATTCACATGGCATATTCAGAAGAATTTGCTTGCAAAGTGCCGGAACTAATTTGGATCTGTGAAATGTTATGACGTATTTCTGATGAATTGGAAACGTTTAGTTGCAATCTTTAAGGAGACGATTTTAATACTCGGTGAACTACTTTCCAGCGTGCTCACCCTGCTGAAGCCTGCAAGTATGTGAAACTACGTGGTTAGATCCACACAAAGAGCGACATGTTGCAATGCGGACAAAACACCATCAGCACTTCAACAATCTTTCCTCTGCTCAAATTGAGGGTGTCCAATACTGTTTCTACTCGAAACCTTGTCGATGTGATAAGGCGTCTGAACCTCGCAGTTGATCAGCAACATGCAGAAACAACGAAACGTCTGGCATACGCTCGATCGAATACGCAGCTATCACAGCTCAGTGGAACATGGGCTAACGTTCGCCGAAACATTTCACATTATGCGCTAAATCTCGCCCATGAGTAATTGCGAAAAGCACAGATCGTTCAAGATGCTTCATCAACCTGTCAACATGTCTACACTACAACCATAGTTATTCCTTGTTCCGGTATTCCCTGTTCCCATAAGATAGATGTCTTACTGGAAACGGTGAGTAAATTGAAGGCTGAGGACTTTCACATACACTGGTGGCTTCAAAAGCCATTTGTAGAACCAGAGCAAGAAACAGAGAGAGATTTGATCAAACTATTAATCATGCAATCAAAAGGCTCCGGGAACGGCACAATCGGCTACCACTGCACCAGCAAAGATAATTTTTGATAAACTTAAAGTAATCTCCCAAGAGCGATCAAATTTTATTGTTCAAGAACCGACGCAAGTACTACGAGGACGTGGTAGTCCACGCGGTTCCAGCAATCTACTCTATCGTGGTGTCTTAAAGAACGCTGGCACAAGTTATGCACCATCAAAACAGGTAAACAGAAGACATGCAAGGGTGGACGTCACTACTTGCCGTGACCCATCTGCTTATGAGTATATAGAAGATGCAATGTACTTCTACTCGATTCTTAAAATACACAGTTCCTTATGCTGGTTGACAACCTATTCAAAAAATATATTCACAGGCTTAAATTAGCAAGAACGAATATTCATTTGCAGCATCATGTACTACGGCACGAGTATCACAATTTGACTTTCATAGACAGACACCACCACGCTAAGTTTTGGACGCGTGGTGGGTGTTTTTCTTCTGGTCTTTAGTACCACCTGATACAAATAAACTGTTTGTTAGGCCTCCATGATAACTTGTGCTAGCATTTAATTTCAGTACCTTGCTTGGTGAATCCTGCCGACGCAGGTGGTGTTGTCAACATGTAAAGTCAACAGCCCCTTCAACAGTCTCGTGGTACCACGATTCTGGTATATGTGAAAAATTTTCGTCGAGCGCACACGCTTTAAAGATTTTAAACCATTCCTAGAGCGCATCGGGAGGCGATTGTTTGCATAACAGCATCGTGGATCACTAATTATTTTTGTTCTTCTCCGTACGTATAGACGCTATATCGTTCCATACCACACCACCGAAATATCTTCATCAGAATTAATGAAAGAGAAGATATGTGGTGAAGCAGTTGGATGTCTGCATTAGTGTAAAGTTTCTTATCAATTTATCGTACCGATATCTAGATTTTGTAAGACCTTAGGTGCAGCAGTCAAACCTGCGACGAACCAAACGACAACACTACTTCGTACATCTTCATTTAAATGGAGTCAACAAGTGCAAGATAGGCGACCACAATAACGTACACTGGACGCGCCGGCGCTGTCTCTGCGGCTTACAATGAATACAGCAATGTTCATCAGGAGTAAGAGTCACGTAATAAATTTCAGGGCGAAAACGGCTTAGTAAGATAATATCTTTTATCCAGGGGGTGTCTACGTAGCAAGTTGGGGGTGTCTACCTAGTCATTCCCTACAAATGCCCTCGATAATTAGGAAATAAAAATACCCCACGTCCTTGTATACTCAAGTTTTAACGTGGTATACATAAAAATTATATCATAGTCGTTTTTCAATGAGAAAGGTTAAACGCACCAGTCGCGAGTGGCTCATTGTTCCGATGGTTTGTCAAAGACAATCATAAATTATGGTTTAATGGTTCACATTAAATACCTATCGGAGGTTACATCAACTTTACGTCGATGTATGTGACCCCGTTACAAAGTATGCCTGCTCTTAGTGCTTCAATTACGGATGAATTCAAAACAAACAACAGTAACTATATGCGACATTGATTATGTCGGACGTGTTGGCAAGGATGAGTACAAAAGCTTACACCGACTCGAATGTCAGGAATTAGCAAGATGGCATCACACCTACATGTTCTCCTTCCAAACGACGTGTATCGATACGAGCCATGATGTAAGCACCACCAGAATATTTTAAAAACGCTGTGAAATAGAGACCACTTCTATTTCGGTACAAGGTCGAGATGGCATAGAGTAAAATACAACCTGATAGCTTTATACGCTTTTAAAATTCATCGCATATGTGTGACATGTCTTTCGGTCCGTAATTGCAACGGATCAATAATCTAATAAAAGACTCCTTCCCTATTTTATCCGTTGTAACCCTTTCCCCTCTCGCCCGTCGTCTCTAAAAATACCATCACGTATCTGCTCTTAATAATAATTCAGTATTGGGTGCAACAATGAGCACACTACAATAAGACAATGCCTATGTGGTGGAGTAAGGTTCGCTCATTTTATGAGGCGATCCCAACTCTCCACTGGCGCCCAGACGACCGACAAACGGAGGGGGTACTCCGATTTCGCTTGCCCTTGTTCTTTCCTCACCTTGTATACCCGTCGGTTGGGCGGGCTGCACTCTTCTAGGTGGACTTGACTCAATGCTAAACTTGAACGTTTCAGAGATTGGTGTCGATCGGGTGGAAATTCCTCACCCGATCGCGTTTTCTTGGTTGGCTCTCTCCCAGAGTCACCGCTATCAGCCTTGATTGCCTTCTGTCAAAAATGGGGTACTTTAGTCGCGAGCCTTCTGGCCACTTGAGCCGTCCCGCGATCTTGTACTTCAACCAGTAAGGTTTCCTGCGTCCGATCGCAGTTGAGGGTTGTTGAGTGTCCTTGCACTCCTGGCCAAATAGCTCCAGGAGTGATCTTCCAG
>JH598219.1:234730-255471 GCA_000173235.2 Hyaloperonospora arabidopsidis Emoy2
GCACCCGTGAAAGTTACTCCTATTTGAGCGATGTCGAATGGAGTGTGGTCGAACGAATGAGTTCGACCGTTGGCGAAGAAGCTGTCTAGTCTCTGCTATCCTCAAGGGATAGGGAGCAACAGCATTCCATAATCGCCAAGTTCTTGCAACGAGAACTTGACGCGTCGCGAGCTGAAGTGACCCTGCTGCATCATCACGGTCACCAGCAGACTGAGCTCCTGAGACAGCGACAGTCTCAGTATGCACTGCAGCGTCGACACATGAGCGTCGACGCGAGATTCTAAAGTTAGAATTCTAAAGTACTGGGGAGTCGAGGAAGACTCCCTGTTGAGATGGTTCCTCGAAGTGGACGTTGCCATTAAGGCTGGCCACATCGACGATGACGAAATACAAGTTGCATTTGCCAAATCGAATTTTTCAGGGCATGCCAGAACTTGGACCCTGAATCTTCAATTACACGATCCAAACGTGTTTGGATCGTTGGCGGTCTTAAAGAATCTGCTCAGCCAAACGTTTGAGCCGCCAAGAGCTGAGTTCAGGACTCTTTCAGAGCTCCTGAAGATAAAACAAGGTAAGCGTGACGTTCACGCTTACGCTCAGCACGTTCGTTACCTTGCAAGTTGCATGGTAGCAAACCTGTAAGTGAATTCGTGTTAATCACGATATTCTTACAGGGCCTCATGGATGGTCCCGTGAGAAACCACCTATTCCGCATCGAGCTGAAGTCGCTTGAGAAAGCGATTACAACTGTGGTGCAAGAGGACTTTAGTGTGAGACAGGCTCACACTAGTTTGATCCCCTATCATCCTTCGAGACGGTTAGAGGCGGGAGTTCTAGAACCAATGGACCTCTGCAGTATCGAGAGCGAAAGACCTCGCTATTCAAGCAGTAAGCGATTGCAAAAGTGCAATCGCTGTCAGAAGTTAGGACACTACGCCTCGTAACACTGAGCGAAGTGATCGAACGTCTGCCAAGAAGGGCAACGGACGCGGGTCCGACGCTGTTGCGGAGTCACAACAGCGTGGCGGACCTTCAAAAACGGTCGGGGTCAGTAGAGGCGGAGCGCTCTACTGATCCAGCAACCTCAATAGAATTTGCAAACCTATTGATGAAAGTTGCTCCAGACTCACAACCCTTGTGTGTCTCTGCACTTGGTGATGAGTTGCCCCTCATCACCTTGAATTTAGAAGTGACAAAAGATTTGTCACTTCGTGCCTTAGTTGACTGTGGGGCGTCGAACAACTTTGTTCGTCGCCAGTCGTTAGAGGATCGTAGTCTCAAGTTCGTTTAGCTCGTTACTCCCCCTACGAGGCTGACAGTGCGCCTCGCAACAGGCGCATCGATAACAGTGATGAAACGTGTAGTGGTATTTCACTACCTGTTAGAAGATTTGCAGTACAATGATGATTTCATCGTACTTGATTTGGATGACAAATTTGATGTCATCCTAGGGTTACCCTGGCTCAGAAGGTACGAGCCAAGGGTCAGCTGGTAGCACCGAACCGTGAAGATGCCTGCCACTTGTTAGTCAGATGACCATATGATGAGCGTCTTGGAGCGTCCACAAGCGTGTGGATGTACTGCGATGGCCTCACTTGTGGTGCGGTCGTTAGTACGACTGCACAAGCTCACATTGTGAAAGCCAATCACACTGTGGAGGAAGCTTCCGGCGGCTATGCGGATGCACAGGCAGCGCCGAAGGTCCACCACTCAAACAAGTCGAGTGAATCGAGACATGGGTGTACGCCTAGCAGGCGACATCCAAGTAAGAATAAACTGGTTGCCCTCACAGGGCAACACGATGATCCTAGATTGGCTGGAGAGTAGATCGTTGCGGACCTAGATGTGATAGCGCAACCAAAGCTAGAAGACGTCGAGGGAATAAGCCCCCAGCTGTCTGTAGAAAAGGGTTATCAGGAAGAAATGCATCGTACTGCATTAACGCGCAGCCGATTGTGAAATCGCTGGCGTCACAGACCACATGGAATGATCTGTCTTGGTCTGCAATCGCCAAGACGGGCGATTTCATCAAGCTCTGCTCGATACCTTCAAAGGAACGCTGACAATTAGCGTCCCATGACTATTCCTCGTTCTTTTTCAAAAGACGAGTGAAGTGAACGGTCACCTCGGCGTAGTCGCGCAAGTACTTGTGTAAGTATGCCGATAGACCAAGGAACTTTCTTAGTCCCTTAACGTCGACTGGCAAAGGCCAGTCGGTAATCGCCTTGATCTTTTCTGGATCAGGTCGTACGCCGTGTTTACCCAGGATGCACCAAGAAGTGGTATCTAGATAGCAGCGAATATACACTTCTTGAGGTTAGCATACAGCTTATACTTGCGCATAAGTGTAAGAACCTGACGAACGTGTGTTCTATGAACCACTACGTCCGTCTTTCCGCCCCATATCCCGGCTATGGACGAATACATCGTCGAAGTAGCTCGGTGTGAAGTCTCGCACCGGTCTCAACAGATTTGCGGCGCATCTGTTCAAGGTGACAGGGGCGTTGCTAAGCTCTTGTAGCATTACTAGCCACTCCCAGAGCATAACGCTCGGGGTGCTTACTGCCTTGTACGGGATCTCCCGTTCACGCATTAGGATCTGATAGAAGCCATCCATCAGATCCATGGACGAAAAGATGGTACTCTTTGACATACGATCAATGATTACGTCCTTCCTCGGTATCGGTGTCTGAACCGGTACTGTTGCAGCATTCAAATTGTTGAATACGTGCACTATCCGCCACCCTCTTGTGGCCTTGCGCACACAGAAGGTCGGAGAGCTGTGAGGGGAAGTTGACTCCCTCACATGACCCGCAGCTAAGCAATCGGCAAAGAATTTGTCGATCGCAAGTACTTGTTCACGAGGCAATGGCCACTGCTTCATGACACAATACTTCGAGCCCGGTTTGAGCTCGATTTCATGTTGAGTGCCTTTATCCTTAGGCAATTGGCATGGTACGGATTCAGGGAACACGTCCTTGAATTCGATCAAATCCTCATATAAAGGATTTGCCTGAAGCGACTCCCAGATTGAGACGTATATCGCTCAATCCAAATCTTCTCATCGAGGACACTTTCGTCTATCGATGAGCTGCTGAAAACCCGTTCGTTCTCTGCAAATAATACTGCCGACAGAATGTCAGTCACGTACTCGTCCTCCATGACGAGTACAAAGATCTGCTTGACCTTGCCACTACGCAGATCTTGCAAGAACCGTTTCGGTTCTAACGTTGGCAATTTAGTGATCTCCGAAGTCGACTTCGGAGGCGCGATCATATCAAGTGTATAAGCGCGTACACTTGACCCATCATTAACCAAACATTCAATGTCTAGGACGGCGCATAGCGCATCGTCCGTTATCAATCGCGTCAGCTGCAAGCAGCTGAGCGTAATTATCCAGTGCATGACAAGGAACGCCTTGCTATGAAGTATGCACTGGCGAAGTTTCGCGTCCATCTCCTTGGAGATAGGCCGTTTGTAGTCTATACGGACTATGCGTCATTACACACGGCCGTAAACAGCCCATACATCTCGAAAAGGATGGCGAGATGGCTGTCCTTCTTTGCGGAGTATAACTTCTACGTGGAGTACAAACCCGGACGACTTAATGTCGTCGCGGACGCGTTGTCGCGCCGACCCGATTTCGATTCGGCTGCGCAGTCCAACAGTGGGGTCGATACCACTGTTGCAACACTATTCACTAGTGTTACGTCTTCAATATTGCTTGACTACATAAAAAGGCCTACACAGAAGATAAGGCTCTTCTGCGACTATCGGATCATCTGGTGACTCCATCTCGTAAACTTCGATAAGATGTATCGGCCTTGTATCGACCTTCCGCGGATCGATACACAACAAGCAACGGGTTGCTCTATTATACAGCCGTTACCGGCGACAAACCTCGTGTCGTCGTCCCCACTCATAATGATTTGCGCTTGCGTATCTTGTTTGAGTGCCATGATGCACCACCTAGTGGGCATCGTGGTCGTGAGAAGACTTATCTCACGGTAAATCGCGATTTTTATTGGTCCCCCGCCAGTATCAGTTCGTGCGCACGTACATTCGTGCTTGTGAAGTGTGCCAACGGGTGAAGCCCAGTCCTTCATCCCGTGCGCCACTACAGACTATACCAATCCCGGCAGAGTGCTGGCAGTCCGTTTCAATGGACTTCGTCTTCGGTTTCCCCGAAGAAGCTCACAAGAATAATGTTATTCTTGTGTTCGTAGACCGATTTAGCAAGATAGTACATCTTGCTGCAGTTAATGAGTCAATCTCAGCACATGGTCGTGCCCGTGTCTTCATTGACATGGTATTCCGACTCCACGGTCCACCCCGTGAACTAGTCTCTGATAGAGATCCTCGGCTCACGGCGGTGTTTTGTCAATACACGTTCCGAGGGATCGGAACACGTCTGACTATGTCTACTTCTGACGATCCCGAGGTTGATGGTCAGATAGAACGCGTCAACCGCGTCCTAGAAAGGAAACTTTGAGGATACGTCCAATCTTTCACAGATTGGAACGAATTTTTGCCGATGGTAGAGTTTGCAATCAACAACTCCGTGCATGCATCAACAACGCATACACCATTTTTCATGAACGGCTTACGCCATCCACGACTACCCACCCATTTAGAGTGTGACACTAATTCAAGGGGGGGGGTTCACTCGATTAAAAACTGTTCTGGCTCTTGCTCATCACGTGTCGAGGTAATCGACGACGCGAACGTTGCCGATGTCGATCAAATCGACATTGAAGCTGGTTATCTCAGCATTAGTGACGACGCTATCGCTGATCCAGATGAGGATGACGATGCTGGTATATTTAGCATCGCCAATGACTACCCCAGCGAGGATGAGAACACCCTCGCTGAAAAAGAGGATGACCTCTTAGCGGTGCACACAAGGCGCACTACAAAAACCAAAGTAATACAGCAGAAGATTTCCTGCTCGCACGAGAAGCAGTGGTCCGTTTCGTGCAAGACGCCATCGCTAACACGGTAGACCGGCAGAAACGGAACACTGATAAACAGAGCAACCGTTCTTCTATTTAATGTAGTAGACTTAGTTTACTGTCTACGGTAAATCTACCTGAACACGTAGTAACTAATGTGGGTAGTAGTAAACTATTACCCAAGTACATCGCCCATTCGTGTACTACATCGCAAAGGCAATGCGTACACGATCGAGTTGCCTCGCAGGATGCGTACGCATCCTACGTTTTATGTCGGTCGTCTCCGCCCGTACCATCATCACGAGGTCTCTTCCTCGGGCAAATAAAACCGCCACGCTCAAGACCTCCAAGAGATTCTTTTGGACCCGAGTTCTCCAATTGGTAGAACGCGAACTCCGATCGTTCGTCCGATCGATAAAGTCGGATGCGTTGCAACCACGCCTCCAAAGAGAGATGCTCCTGCCTCTCTTGTTCGGCACGATCACACAGATCGTGTAAGCGTTGCTGGAGACGACCAACCTCCGCGTGCCACCTTAAGGGATACGGAGTTGATATTTCCGCCCCCACCACAGCCATTGGTGGATTCGCACGGTTGTCAACGCTTTCACGTGAAGCGTATCGTGAGCCACCGTGACATGAAGGGGCAGCGAACAAGTCATTTCGTTTGCTGGAGCGGCTATCTGCCGTATCACGACAGCGGAGAGCCTCGCACCCAGCTGATGATTGAAGTTGAGGGTCTCTTCCACCAGTACGACGAGACACATCCGATGGCTCAGAATGGCCATCAGAAAATACGCGTCCATGGCGTTGGTAGAGCGATTGCAGGTTAGCAATCGTATCACGCATCTCAGAAGAGATGTGCGCTCAAACCCAGGGCGAAGAAAGGTAGTACACCTCCCTTTGGATGCGTTGAGTGTTGTCGAAACAACACGGACACGGGTAGCCCCACGTGAGGCATAAAATTCCTGCCTCACAAGACAGATTGTGCAATATGGCTTTTGCACCAGTTAAGGTTCGTTTCTCAATCCTAACACGAGCTGTGTCAAGTTTCCGAAGCCAAGCTTCGCGCCCAATGTGCTGCACATTAAGTATAAAGGCGTTCCACGCCTGCAGCAACGAGCTTTTGTCTCGCTTAGTGTTGCCACTATACCAACGATACTTCAGAAAAGCATCCAGATAGAAGTCCTCTTCAGCGCGAAAGTTACTAGCGCTGATGTCGAGCCCGTGCAACAGCCTCGCATCGAATAATGGATTTCGATGATGGAGACTTGTCTCGCCTCAGGTCATTCACAAGCCTTTCTGGTAACACCTAAGGCTTGTGTTCAGGGGCTAGACGCAGCACATTGCCGTCTGGAGCCTCCTGCGTGGTGCCAACGGAAGTCTTGGTACCGCTATTATCGTCACCACGACGGTGCAAGTCATCACCGCATTCACTAGAAGTCGAATGGGCAGTAGCAGGTGCGGGGGATGAGTCAGCATGCTCATCCTCCGAACTAAACAGACTCCGGTAGTGACCATACGTTTGACTACCCGCTTGAGTCTTATTCGTAAGCTCGTATGCGGTCGCCCCTATCGACTCGGGTGACCTAGGTGCCTTTTTTGAGTCGGACCCACCGTCCGACTCCCCCAAATAGATAAGCTCCACTTGGGAGCCATCATCATTAGCACGTGGTGAGTCACCACGTGCATCTGCAGCAACTGGTGCTGCAGGAAGAATTGCAGCGGCAGCAGACGAAGCATCGTCTGCCGCGAGAGGCTGGGCATCGTCCAGACCAGCTGTGTTAGTACGCGCAGCTGCCTTATCAGCAGCTTTCGCCGCGCATCGCATGGAATTGTTCACCATGCGATGAAAATCCAGAAATGTATGGATCAGACCAAAACAAGTGCTCCCTGTCCCTGGTGTGGTCTAAAGGTGACCACATCAACATGATAGTGATTAAGTGACTATCGTTTAAGGGGAGGTGATGTAACGGGGTGAGCCTGTTACATTTAATTAACCCCTGATACTTGGTAATTAGAATATTACCATAAGGGGTAATATTCAGAAACACTCACCGATTGGCTGATATGGGTCATCATATCAGCCAGCTCTAGCGGTCCAATCAACGATGGACGCGCGCAATGAGTGGTGAGCAAGACTTTAGCATACATTTTTGTAGGCAAATATAATTAAGTTAGGACTAAAACATAGGGACTTAATTATATTCAATAAAGTTTTACTTTTACCAGCAACTAGTCAGTTCCTAGTTTCTTTCCCTTCCTCTGCCAAATTAACAGAGGTAGCGAGGCACCACTCACGCTGCTGTCAGTGATAGTAGCTCCACACTAGTTGTCCAGTGTGTTGCTCCAGTGCCCCATTACACCTAGCTTCTCCGAGAGCACCCCAATTTAAGCTGATGCGGGGGGATGACGGACTCCACTTGTTTGTGCAGGGCAATATGCCAGCCTTACGGTGTTCTTCCGAGAGCGAGTACGCTTTCTGGAGGCGCACGATTTCACGTGGACTGGTTTTTCTGCTCATTCGTCCCTCCATCAATTCCCTTGCAGTGTGACGGAGACGGTAGTCAATGTCCGGATCTGGACAGCAGTCCTATAGCAGGCGTTTCAATATCATAAGCGTCAGCTTCGTCCAGCACCATAGACATGGTTAACCCGCTTAAAAGGGCAGACGCAGTCAGATCAATGGCTTGCAGTGGTAGCGCATCAAAGTTTTTCACACGCCTGGATTCGCGCGAATAGCCTCACTATCAAGTCTGGACTTGTTATCGGATAGCAACTAATCAGTTAAACCTATATAATGCCGGTCGGGCCGCCGACAATAGCTGCAGAAAACTCGAGTACTGCAGAGCATGCAAAGAGACCGTCCTGCAAATTTTCTGGGAGTGTCCCACAGCACGAGCATGTTGGAGCCTATTACTTCGGCTTTGGACCGGAGAGAGGACTGGGGGATCCTTGGTTATCAATAGCTTTGAGCATTGTAACCATCGGCGGGCTCCATCAATACCACACCATCTCCGTCAGCTTCTGATGCATCGTTTTCAGGATAATCACAGGGCCGCGGAAGAAGAATTCAGACGCATCTGGTTCGTTTTAACTTCTATTTTCCAAGTACATCTCTGGGTGGAGCGCAATGCGGAGGTATTCCGTGGGAATATCTCTTCTCCGGGCGGAAGTGCGTTGGCGTTCTGGAAAAGTGGTATACGACAGTTGAAGGCGATTGCTCTACGTGAATGAATATTGGTCGGCGGCTACTGCAGTCAGAGGCGCGCGTCTCCACGCATGTATCAAATGACTCAGTCAGGACCCTCAAGGGTACCCGACATCACGGGACATCAGTCACGACAAGCCGCCGACCCGGCGCTTGTGTCCTGGCTCAGGACCTTTCAGATATCTTGTTCATGTTAACATGAAAAAGTAGACGATCATGAAACTCCTCCTATTTGACGTATAAGACGTTGTTCTTACGGTTTAATTAAATGCGTAGTGGTTGTATATTATCGAAATTGTTGACGATGTTGAAATACCGTGAAAACTTCCGACTGTTACAAGGTAACGCTCAAGTAATAATGGAAGTGCTCAACGTTGGAACTGACGCCCGTATATTTCCATTACGTCCGACCTATTTCAAACGTCACTAATTATAACCAGGTTACGCTCGTCGTGACGCCCAACGCTTGATCTGTAGTCTGCCCATTCTAAATCGAGTCTCGAAAGGTGCGTGAATTTCGCATCCAGATTTCCTTTGGCCAGACGAAAGCGGGGAGCGTGGGAAATGGGAGATACCGTGAATGGCAGGCACCGAGAGGTTCTTCCTCCCTTTTATCGATGATTACGCGACTACCTTGGCTTTTGTGGGCAACCAATGAAACAACATGTTGATACCCATATTTAATCGACGCCAAGTATGTGTTGATAATAACTTCCATTCTAGCTGGAGACGAAAGCACAAAAGTGGTGTGGCGAGTCAATAAGCAGTTCATGTCCGACATGTGAAGCCAATTGTAAGTTTCCTGTGAAATTACATCGGCATATCAAAGACGTCAATTGCAACGACCAACCTGCGAGACCAAGAAAGCTCGGGTTGTGATCGCAACGACTTGAACGACGCTATTAACAGTATCCATATGATGCATCCGTGTATCCAATTAAACACGCAATGTAACTTCATATGACGTTTGATAAACGGAATGATCAGGATTCGTGTCTATTCGAGCAAAACTATGAAGCCTTTTCCAATGACGTTGATGCTCTGCGGAGCAACACATTATTGATTAAAACCGTGGTGAGCTCCCGTAAAAAACGCTCGATTATAATTCGACTTACACTTCTCATCACCTATATGCAGCCAAACCTGTACACTTTGAGCTTCATTGCTCAAAAGTGAAAGTTACGTGACGCAACGCCTCAAGCCGGCCCGTACGTCGCATCAATCATGCTGCGAACGAGCAACTTATTCTGGCGGGAAACACAGCAGTTATTGTCAGGACTTCTACACATTCTTTGTCTGCACTATCGTCATCGTAATATCACGTGGAGTACGCGCATCGAGTGATGTCGTCTCTCGTCGCATTCGTATTCCCATCTATTCACTTACCCGACCCCCTGTAGCGGCATTAGTTCCTCACGACCTGTTCAATTGCTGCAACAACGGTGGGTAGTGAGACTGCGACAATAACAGCTACATACGAGCTTAGAACTGTTGTTGTACTTTGTAGCGTCACAGCCGTAACAAAATCGAGCATCACCTATGACCCAGTGCTCTCAACAGCTTACTGGAAGCCACTAAGCATGAGCTAATGGCGGCATCTTGTACATGATAAGTTTAGTCTAAATGCCAATAGTCAATAGTACGTGGCGTGCTCTCAACAAGTAGGCGTAAACAATCCATTCGATGCTGTCGAACGATGACACCGTCTTCAACGACGAGGTCAAAGGCTCGCAGCTCATAAGAATCCTAGCGGGCTACACGCATTGTACTCCCACCCCATTTTTGATACATCAGCCTACAAACAAGCATCATACGCAGGCTTTCTTGCTGCGCAAACGTAGCCGATACTGCTTTCCTGACCTTACCATCAGTTGAATCCAATGATATGCGAATTTATCGTACATAACTAAACGCGATCAAGGCAGGCCGGCAGCCAGCACCTCGACATCTGCTTACGTTATTTTGTACAACGACAAGCTCCTCCTTGCTTGACTTAGCCTCTAGGTGAAAGAGACGACTTGCCAAATAATCGTAACCGTGTCCTCGTTCGTAGAGTTCTTCGCCTATTGTGAATTGCACTTTTTCAGGTGAAATTCACCTGAAGCGATTGCCGTGCAGATGCGTCTAGTCTAGCTAGACAAAAGATAGTCAGACATCCACTCAACAAATACGATTCAGGTTGCTCCCTTATGCGTCAGCGTTGCTCACCAAAGATACGGGTGATCTAATTGAGCTTTCGGTTCTTATGTATCGTGTCGTTGCCATTCTGCCGACTTCTAGACTTCAGCAAGTTTACCAACTTGTAAATATCCGTCGCAGAATGATCGAGTGGTTTAATAGACCACAAGAATGCTCTTGCAGGTGAAGTCTGCACAAACTGCTGCTCAATGTCACCTCCCTCAATATCGACACCGATCAACACATGTAAAGATATGAGCGACATCGTGTTCAATGCAATTTATTACGTCTTAAATGTTTGTTTCTCGTCTGTACCTCGCTGCACTCCCTGCCGTGTTCGTCAACCCTCAATGTCGTTGCTGCCACCACATGTACCGTGTCGCTTCAACCAAAGAACTCTTGCTGAATATCCGGCAATGTCGAGTTGGACGGTGAAGCTGGCGTTCCGCTACAGCTTGAAGATAACTCAAAGTACTCGATCGGGTTCACACGCTGCAGCTCCTCTGACGCGATCTCCAGTCCATCAGCAAGGGCGGCGGTTCGTAAACACCGGGCACAAAATGCCATGCTACGTCGAACAACTCGTCGAGATGTGGACTGGAGGAAAGCCAACTTGTGCATGATGCTGCACGAGTGACACACCTGATTCATGCATACTTGGCACATCCAAGCACTCGACAACGCCTTCTTTACGGCCGATTGACAGAGCGAGCACACTCCATTTGGCCGGTCCAGCAAGATGGTCTTCTTCGCCTTCAGAAGCCAATTGAGCTTCTTCATCTGACCGCAGTAGACGCCTTTGCGGTACGACATCAAGGCTTCTGCTGTTGCAGGGACCGCGATACTTGGGTGGATATTGCCCATCGAGTCGACAAAGCCTTTCATGTAGACCTCAACCTTTCCAGGTGCTGTTTGTCGAAACAAGGCGCAGACGCTTAACGTCGCGCGAACAATCTGATACTCTTCTAACTCGCGGATCCCAGGGATCTGAAGCGAATGCAACACGCTGTAACCAATCTGCTCGCCAGTCACTTCGTCCTCAATGACGCCAGTGCCATCCAAGAAGACAAAGTCTCGAGGCCGCACCAGCTTACGAAGCAGAGGTGGGGCGAAGTCGGACACACTCCATTTAATATAGAGACCGTCAACGGGGTGCTCCGGTGTCGCGACGCTGATCTCGCACAAGATTTTGCCATCGGCGACTTTGTCGGCCATGTAAGCAGACTTGATCCGCATGAGTTCCATGCTGCAGTGATGGAGTCCGTACATCTGGTCGTGCAGCGATCCGTCAATTGTTCCGACGGTGAGCACGCCATGGAGTTTTCGTGAAAAGCTCATGGTCCCCACACTTTCACGCACGGCACGTCTTGTAGCTGAGATATCCCCTAGTTCTCGATCCAAGTAGCAAGCCAGGCCGTCGCGTTTCTTAATGCGTTTCCACCGTTTTGTATCGACTTCGCCATTTTGAAAGGGATCTCGAAACGCTCGATACTCGACCAAGGCATCGTCGACAAAAGCTCGAGCCAATGTCTTGAGCGCTTCTTGGTCGTCTTGATGCAGCGACAACGTCGGAAACGTGTTGGCAGGTAATGGGAACAGCATGAGGAGGTCCTTGACGAGAAAAAAACAATAATAAAAATAACTAAGCGACACTTTGTCGAAGTGGACAATGCAGCCACTGCGAGTGGCGTTGGTAACTAATAATTGATCCCTATCAGACGGAACGTACAGTACGAGCGAGAGACTTTGACCAAGTTCGACAAGACGACAGACTTGCCGTGACACACGAAGCTCAAGCCCTACAAAGGCAGGCGGTAATCTATTCGATTTAAATGACCGACTAGCACGAAACTTACCGAGCAACACCACTGGAGGGCGCATATTTAGTTCCCGATACACTTTCGGCGCTAGTGCCACCGCCGATCGATAGCACCCTGCCAGACCACAAATGGATCGATCATCGCCCCTCGAAGTCTCGATTGCGTCGGTAGTTGACCAATTGTATGAGAGAAAACGATGAACATTTTAACATCTTGCCTAAACCTTTGACCGCGCACGACGACCTGGTCAAACGTCACGGTCGGCGAGCAACGTTAAACAAGCAAAGCGGCATGCTGGCGAAACTCAAACCTCTCGAGTCTTGCTATTACGTGTCCGTGTACGGTGCTAAATGGTTCGTGCAAATGCGTAAGTGCTTTCCTACCAATCATTAATTTGGCGACATGACATGACGTGACTTAAGCAGTGTTTTTAAACGACTGGTCCCCGGCCGACTCTTTGTCATCCCCATCAGCACGGGTGTCAATGCAAATGGCATCGATATTCTCGCTCATGTTATTCTCGAAAGAGTCATTAGACTTCATTTCTAGAGTCGCACTGTAAGCGATAAATTCGGTTCGCGGATCTCCAATGTTCGATTTTCGGTATTTTATTTACTGGACAGCACATCAGCTGTTGTAGAGTTGTACCGGGGTCGTATAACGACTCCAATCAATTGAAACAGACAGGCGGACGTTCGTACGTGGATGCCCGGACATTCCTAGGAGATAGTACCGTCCAGTTTGTCCTCGAGGTATTACGAACTCTGGTCTTCGTCCTCTTAACGAGTTAAACGTTAGCCTTGCCACTACTAGCAGCATACACCCATTCGGTCAAATGACCATGAAGCTCTTGTTGATAATTACATCCGCTCACATGGAAAGTGGGTGGAAACCCTGTCTCAATCAAGATGATACGATCGAGACTGTTTGTAGTAGAGAGTAAATCATGCAGGCGGCGTTCTGTACAGTCGGCAGACGAGCGGGGATGGAACCGGCGCTACTGTCGCCACTTGAGGAACTGGATACGATCACGGGTGTAGCGTCGGGCTCGCTAAGAGAGACTGATTATGGTGGTGCACGGCCGCGTGACGTCAACTGTTACGTCTGATACATCACTGAGAGAGAGAGAAGTTCAGATTGTCTATTTACACGTTGAGACTATCTGCAAGATCTCTGGAAGTCCTGAGCGCCAGTACTCCCAATGGCTGATCGTGACCTGTCAGTTAGAAAACCGAAGACACTTTAGATAGTTGAAAGAACGCAGCAGTGTAAGCAGTGCGGGTGCCTCTCGTATGGCTATCTCGACTCCACGTTGTTCACGTTTCAAATAGACGCCTCCCACTCTTAATCGGTAATACTTTGACAGTGTTAACTGCAAAGCACCACCGCGTGTGATACAGCACTGTATCACGTGGAGTTGTAATTGAGAACTTCCTCAGAACGTTGAAGCAACTGAAACGACTCGACGCTCGTCGTTTCGAACCCTGGCGCCTTACCGGAAGAAAACTGTGTTTACATACACGTACCTTCCTCGAACGCAAGCCTGTGGAGCAAAACACACCGCACACATACTGGACGACTGCAGATGCGACAGGGCTTCGTTGGAAAAGGCTCTTTGGCATGAGAGCAGTTCGAGCCGTGGGGATGAAGTGTCGTCATCGAAGCATCTGCAGCTGGACACGCAGCAGAAATAGCGGCAGGAACAGCTCGGCTTTTTCCGGAAGGACGCAGTGTCCCCTCCGATAGCTGTCCCTTCCTCCATGTAGTATTGAAACTGCAGAGAAGTTATCGACCGGGGCGTTCACCGACCTCATTCTATAGCGGCTTCATCAACGTTAGAAGTGATAGCCAGCACAGGTACTATAACATTTTTAACGATAGAAGACGTATAAGACCAGGTTTATGTTGTTAACATCTAGTATGGGTGATTCATCGTCAATAAACCTGCATAAATAACTAGGTAGATGTTATTTGGGTGCTGTGAACGCTGCACAGATCAAGTTGACAGATACGAAGAACTGTCTGATCAGGCCGGTGACTACTTGTAATATGTCGAGCCTGAGCAGGCATTGCGTACCATATCCATTGGCTGTGGACAATGGCGATGGCCAAGTTCTTGATCCAGGCAAATATTGACCAGCGCATGCCGATAAGATAGTCGACTTTGTTATTACCGACCACCCTAAGCTGGTCAAAATCGATCTCATTATGCAGACGGTAGCGGCGGGTTCGCCCCTTATGTACCGTGATGATGCAGGTATGCATCAACTGGATCGTGTTTGCCGCTTTGCGAAAGTGGGTAACTGTTGACATTGCAAGCTTTAGTACATCCGTAACATGTGACAGAGCATTGAGCACTTTTATGCGTACAATGAAAATCTAGCGCACATTTAGAGCTTCCGCGCAAAACAGTAATATACATGAAAAGAGTTGGGGCGTGAGTTTTATCGTCGGGCAAGTGCCAAACCTAATCAGGAGATTGAAGGTTAAGTACTTTGTCATCATTTGGAAGATCTGTTACCTTGAGGTTGGGTTTGTGTCTTGCTTTGGGTAGGTGTAGCTTGTTAAAGCGGTGATGTTCCTTTTGTTGATATCTGCCTGCTTTTTTATCGATCGACTTGAGCCGCCTTGTGCATGTGTCCACAACAGCCCGAGGCGTTGCAACCTCTGCTAAGTTTCGAAGTCTCCGTCCACCGAGCCCATAACGTATCGGAGGGAGCACTGTACAGTCGTCATTGAGCAGTACAGAATGTAGCAGAGGCCTATAAACTTCAACGTTACTGAATATCATAGCGATACGTACGAGTAGCAAGAGGTTGAGAAATCGACCTGACTGGTAACGTGACGAATGTGCGATGTGAACTTATAACTGATGTGTTAGACCAGCTAACGTAGCAGACAAGTATAGTCCTTAAACAACCCTGTAGGCTGAACGTTAAATTCATTTTTCGTGACCTGGTGCTGGTCACGATGAGGGATATATAGTTCTCACCATGTTGAATCAATAAGCCAACTCTGTTGCATGACGTGAGTATCTGCGAACTGAGCGTTTCCAGGAGTCTCGCGGTAAGACGCAAACGCGACTGTTCATATTTTTTAGGAGAAATTATAAACATTATGTTACGGAAATACAATATTTAACGAGATGAGAAGATAACACTCCCTCCGTTTCTTTGTCTTTGTCCCAAATCGAGCGATTTTTTGTTTCATAATGTTTGTCCGTTTTGTCAAAATACATTTATGAAGGCAAAAAGATAGCCATCATATGGTACTTTTTAAACTGATAGAAATGATAACATCAGATTATAAATACAATGTTGTTAAAGAGGTGAATTATTGTGATTCAAGCTAAAAGATGCGTCTATTTTAAGATGCAAAACGATCTATTACAGGCGATTTAGAAATCTGGGCACAAATAGCGGTATTCGCCCTTTTTAAGCTGTTGTTTAAGCCCTCACACTTGACAATCGATGGCTTAAACGCTTCGCAATCGACCTCAGCGTCAAAAATTTCATAAATGATGAGAATTCAAGCGTAAACTTCTCGGCTTGCAGCTACTGGAAAAGTACGCGACGAACACTAGCTGAAAGAGCGCAGAAAAGGTTTTAATTTGTGGTGCATTAGACAAGCATGCTCTAAAAAATGAGCCTATGTTCTGGTTTTTTCCTGAAAAGGGACAAACATGTTGAAACGGAGGGAGTAATATATTGTAAATTAAGCAAATACATTACAAGATGAGGAAATTAAAAATGATACCAAGCCGTATACTATACGTATGGCATGACAGAAATGCGTACCAAAAACAGGTTCGAGCCAAGAAAGTGATCGTTTGTGTTAATGCCGAGCGGTAAATAAGCACTATAAGATCACGAACGTGTTTGCTAATGTTAATGCGTATCTCATCAGCTTCCGCCTATTATAACAAGTTCCGCGGCGTAAATGCCTTCGTAAAGTAATGATTTACGAGATTTGTGAGAAGTTTCGGAGGAGACGAAAGTAGTAATGCGCCTGATATGCTATGACAGCGCCTGCTGTATCAGAATTGTGTATACAACATATGTAGCCCGACTATATTTGGTGGTAGTCGGTGTGCACGAAGCTAGTCCTAAAATAGGACTCAGGGCGTACTTAGTATTCGTCTAGCTCATTCTGGCCGTTCCCGGAGGCGACACCCTCAAGCAGCAACACAATGCGAAACACGTCAGTTGATTTCTGTAAGATCGATCCGTACCAGTATCGATCACGCAATGGCAGTCTTGGGGAACACTTACCAAGATCTTAGACCCTGGTTGATTGTAGCGTTGGTGACACTGTAGTTACTCACCATTTACGACTGCCACAACGTTCAGTTTTACTAAATACTGAAATGGTGGTAGAAGGTCGCAATATTCCACGGATATATTGCTGCTTGGTATGTAATGCGCAGGAGAGGGTCTATACGTGCCGCGCTAAAGAAACCGTTTCATTTCGCTGCCCGTGAAAGTCTGATCCATGAGATGAGGCAGCAAGTAGTGATGGCGTACAGCGCATTGCTCCATGTCGTAAGCTGTAGCAAGCCAGTTAAGGATCGCACCGCAAGGTTGTTGGGTATGTCGCCCACATGCCAGTATGCAATTGATTCAGTTTGTTAACAGCAGTAGGCTACTGCCTCCTCTGGTAGCACTGTCTCGATGTGGATCTTGCTTCTTAGCAGATTCGTGTAAGCAGTCGCAATAAAACCGCCGCTCATCGAATGGCAACCCAGGTCCACACTGTTCCAATATAGTTTTCAGCGGTATCTGCAGACGCAGATAACCATCCACCCACTCGACTATCGGTCCAGCTTGATTTATCCCAGTGCTATAAAAGTGCAGTGGGGGCTTGTGAGTAATGCGCTTCTTCTTTGCTCAACGTAACATCGGGTGGTACGCACGAACTGTCGCAATGATTTGCAAAGCGATCATTTGTAAAAGCGTTTGTGCGAAAGTCAGTGGGATGGCCGCCCGCTTCTCTCCCCCTAAACGCTTTTTAAAGAAAATCACTGCGAGCCTCTCCTTGATCTACCGCACGTTCATTAACCTTGCACTTGAGAGAGGCTCAGACTGTCTATCATAGCTACTTATTACTAATAAGATGTCTGGTTGTGTGGTAACCACCTCGTGTCATCTACCATGACACAGTCTTACTACTCCTAGCTTTCTCATTCTGCTGGCTCAAGACGTCGGGCGTCACGGCGGGCACTCCCAAAAGGGCCCATGGAAACCGTCCAATTAGCCCTGCACTTGTATTCAGCCCATTCCTGATTTTTCCATCTCCTTGTTACCTTTTTTCATATGACGCGTGCTCGTCATCGATGTACAAACAAACAAACACGTAACCAAAAAAAGTCTCGTCTCGTCTCGCTTTTTCAGCCCGCTTGAAGTGTCGTCTTGTCTAAATAAAAAAGAAGCAGCTATCGACGTAAGCGCCAATCAAACGTCGAGGTTTTAGCCACATAAGGTCTAGTCGCTCAAATCGACGCATGTCACACCGATCCAGATGCTTGCGCTATTACTATCTCAATGCTGGAAGTTCAAGTTGAGCTACAGTCGGAACCTGAACTTCGCAACTGCAAGTATGCACTTGGCGTCTTAATTAATTATAGCACCCCAAGCACCCACGCAACCTCACTACCCTTCAGACCCATTCTCGATTTTACAGCATCGAGCACTAACCACAACCACCGCTACTCCACGTCGTCGTGCCCCGCTTTGCAAAAACCTTCCAACCTCGTCCGTCATCGTCAGTATGTTCAAAAAAGTGTCGGGCCTCGTGAGTACAATATGGGATTCCGTTACCACTTCACCGACCAATGCCGACTACAACATCGTGACGACACCGACTGCTAGCAGCAGTAGCCCCCCAACGTCGGAAAAGACGTTTGTGCTCTCCCTCGTGCTCTTCGAAGCCGTGTGTCTGCTCCTTTTCGGTCTAAAGTTCGACATGCCCAGTCCCGAGACCATGGACGCTGCCACAAGCGGCACAATGAGCTCCTACCCCATGTACATGGACGTCCACGTCATGATCTTTGTCGGCTTTGGCTTCCTCATGACCTTTCTTCGAAAATACAGTTGGAGTGCTGTCGCCCTCACTTTTCTCCTTGGTGTCTTGTCCCTTCAATGGGGGATCGTCATGGTGACAATGGCCCACCAAATCCTAGGCAATCACTACTCGACCAAGGTCCTTGACATCCCTGCTATGATCAATGGGGACTTTGCTGCTGGCGCTGTCCTTATTAGCTTTGGTGCTGTCCTTGGGAAAATCACCCCCACCCAACTCGTCTGGATGACGTTCTTCGAAATTATCTTCTACGCTATAAATGAGTACATTGTGTACGTCACACTAACTGTCACTGACGCGGGGGGATCCATGGTCATCCACACGTTCGGCGCTGTCTTTGGCCTCGCCGTGACAGTTGTGCTCGGTGTCCCGTCTCCACGGGATCAAGTGCACAATACGTCTGTGTACCACTCGGATGTCTTTGCTATGATTGGCACGCTCTTTCTATGGATGTACTGGCCTTCGTTTAACTCGGCTATGGTCGCTGAAGAGGGATTTCAGAAAGAACGGGCTGTCATATCGACGGTTTTGAGCATAGCAGCGTCATGTGCTTCGGCTTTTGCCGCCTCGAAGATCTTGAGTCATAGCAAGAAGTTCGACATGGTACATCTCCAGAATGCCACACTCGCAGGTGGGGTGGCAATGGGTACAACTTGTAACCTCGCAATCAGTCCAGCTGCTTCCATTACAATTGGTCTCGTGGTTGGCATCGCGTCGGTTGTTGGGTACCGCTTCGTGAGTCCACGATTGGAACAGGTCATGCGCATGTCCGACACGTGTGGCATTCTCAATTTGCATGCCATGCCAGGCGTCGTCGGGGGCTTTGCTGGAGCCCTTGTCACTTTTTCTGCTTCGGATGATTACTATGGAGACAGTCTCACGTCCGTCTACGCAGCTCGGGCGTACCGTTCTGCAACGGAGCAAGGCTGGTACCAACTTCTCGCGATCGTGTCTTCGATGGGGATTAGCGCTGCTTCCGGCATTGTTGTTGGACTCTTTCTGAAGTCCCCGCTCTTCCGCCAGCAGAGAATCAAGTACGACGATGAAGAGCATTTCCACTTGCCCGAGGTCTGCGAAGTTTGAGCCACTTGTGCTTGGCTACGTGATCACATACAGTACTACATGTTGCATCCTACATCCTACAGCATTTTGTTTGCGAGAGAACGTACTACATGTCATAAATGCATCACAAGTCTTTACAATTACGTTTGTCTGTCACTGCATTGATAACTTTGCATCACCACACATATCTCGTGCACACTCGCGTGATCGATAGATACGTGTACCAATTCAATACATCTACCGAATACTGTTAACTTTTAGTGTATTAAACAGGCATCTTTATCTTTCGCTGAACACCTCGTGTGTGGATCGATTCGAAGCGTTTGCGTCATAACTAACAACTTCAACAAGTTTATCTAACTTCCTACAAACATAAAAGATAGGGGAGCAAGCTCTGGAGCTCGCCCTTTGATATAAGTAATCCAGTTCCTAGAACTGAATCAAGTTGCAAAACACTATACAAATGCAGCAGTCACTGAAGAATGAGTATGGTGCTGTTAATGTCAGTACTAACCAGAACAGTATACTGGGCAACGCGATCGGCCTTTGCTTATAAGCGTCCAGCATTGCTTATGTGATCATATTCACTACTGATCTATTTTAAGCCAATCACAAGCGTGCACCACAATAGTGACCTAGCCAAAGAGTGGCTTTGAATATGCCTATAACTACGGGGGGGGACAGGCTAGATCGCACTTAGTACGGATAAGGTACACCTAACCGCGTTATTTACAGACAGACAGACACACAGATAAGTACGATTTAAAAGTTCGACATACAACCTTGCGCACGCTCACTAATAGCTTCACCCTTCGGGCTTGCAAAAACGCAGACTTCTACACACACTTGACATGCGTTGGAGCTCTCCACTCTATCTAGATGCATCCAAAACACGCACTCGTTGTCTATATCACAATCATAAACTACATAGCGGCCAGTCAGATAAAACTGTCGAGGGTAGTTGCGAGGACGAACCATTCACCGGACACGCCGTGAACGACAAGTAGCAAACAAGCAACGGTATGGAGTCACTGCAGCATACCAACGCGACAACAGCCTCGACGTTTCCAAGGACAAGGGCAAACCTTTATTGCAAACGTCGTGACTGTATCCTGTGCCCCAGAAGAGCTTGAACACAGTCGGACGGCAACCCTATAGGAAGACGCAAAAGCCACCACCACGTAAAGCAGCCAGCGACAACTCTGCACATAGTGCACCAGTGTTGTTTTAACCACCCGGTCATTCCATTGTGCTCCCCGATAGATGGAAGTGCATGACAGTGTCCACCCCATAAAGCTCCATGAACAGTCGTAGAAAAACACACTTCAGCAGCTCATGACTCAATTGAACCCAACGGCTAACCAGCATGAGTCAGGCAGAAAGCGAGATCGGGACACCATGTATCAAATTCCTGATACACTCTAGCAAGCAAAACGAGGTTAC
>JH598219.1:256639-268095 GCA_000173235.2 Hyaloperonospora arabidopsidis Emoy2
CCCCATAAAGCTCCATGACAGTCGTAGAAAACACACTTCAGCAGCTCATGACTCATTGAACCCAACGGCTAACCAGCATGAGTCAGGCAGAAAGCGAGATCGGGACACCATGTATCAAATTCCTGATACACTCTAGCAAGCAAAACGAGGTTACAAGAAGCGTCAGAGCAAGCGTACCCATAACTGTAAACAAAGCCATACCAGAGCGAAGCACACGATCTACATTCTTTCAAGTTCCATCTACACCACTAAAACCCCAACATTTCTTCCTCCTTTTTTAACTTCAATACAAAATATAGAAGTCGCCATAATTTGCTACCCGAGCGTGAGGAGAAGAAAGAGGTCAATAAAGAACATACAACACACTCGGACAATATGGTCTACCCCCTTTATACATACAGGATACCCAATTCGAAGAGATATCCTATAATAGGACCCTCTTCTCTCCGGTCTAGGGTTACAGGCCGTCCATCAGACGACCTCAAGTCGGTCGCAATGCATACAAAACTCAAGATGCAATGTATACACGTGCGCTCCACTCTATGTATGAACAATGTAACCAAACGTGTACAGATAGCTCCAACTGCGTCCCCACCCATCGTCTCGTTCCTAGATGTCCCGTCTCCCTCTCCCTCACCACTAGCAGCCACCAGAATCAACCAATGTACACAATAACCAACCAAAATGTGTCCTTTGAGCCTGTCCATAAGCCATAAGAAGCTCCTGCTCGCACGTTGTCTCTCCTCCAAACGTCTTCATCATCAGCCGCCACTTATTTGTTAACTGGTAAATCTCTATCAGTACTGTACCGATGAAGTGGCTACACACAACCTGTCGAATCTGATACTCAATTCATCCACACCACATAAAAGACAGCCTTTTGTAAAAAACGGAAAATTGCGCTATTTCCCGTGACTTTTGACCGGACAATATCGAGACAAAACGAGGTAATATCGTCCTCTCCATTTGTGCTCCAAAGACATCATATCATGGCACCGACCTCAGCAGCATCTCGTGATGACTCTAGTGACCGAACCATCGACGATCACTCGATCGTGACAATGGATGGCTACACAGTTCATGGCACAGGTTTATCCAGCTCCTCAGCTGCAGATTTCGCCCTGCTACAGGATTTTACCATCTATTTAGACCTGCGTCTCAAATGTCGAAACTTGTCGCTATTGCGTCGGATATTTGCGGATTTTCTCAATCATCAGACCACGACTTTATTCTTCATGATCCAACAAGGATGCAGTATTATCACGATTTTTCCCTTCCTCCGAACCAGTATAAAACGACAAAACCAAGCAAAAGTGGTGCTTTTACAGTCGAAATCGCGTTTAAACACGCTGGAATGTGTTTTTCACTCTCTCCAGCTCCGAACAGCAACGAGAGGGATGATTTTACTCAAACAATTGTTTGAAGATTTTTTGGCTCAGTCCGAGACGTCATTGCGACAATTTGTCAATCGAGGGGATCAAGTGATTAGTGTCATTCCATTTGAATTGCCGCCATCAAAGCAGTCGCTGTCGCCTTGTTTCGTACCTTTGCGGGGATCGACATTTCGACCAGTGCAGGAGAATACGCAACAGGGACAAGTACCAATGAAAATGGGTACAAAGAGGAACAAGATAAAATCTATCCGAAAAGAAGTTACGGACGTGGAAAAGAGGCAGACGAGACAAAAAACATCCAGACCTTTGGTTGTGAATTGTACAGGTCATGAGACAGTCGAAGAACTTGGGATGAAGAAGTTGAGGACGACGACATGGAGCAGCGTGAAGACGCGGAGCAAAGGCGCGTCGGAGACAGTGCGATGGGCTAATGCTGTTTTAAGTGCTGGACCTACGAGCAGTGAAGCTCGTCCAGCTGTTTCTGCTCAAGATTTGACTATTCAAGATGCTTCAGCTGATACGTTGATAGCCCGAGCTGGTCGAGATGATGTTCCGACGTCTCAAGCTGTGTCATCTGATGCCTCGACAGCTGTAGCTCTGATGTCTCAGGATTCCCTGCTGTCTCAAACTCCTTCGTCAGCTGAAGTTCTGACGTCTCAAGCTGTACCTGCTGGAGCGTCGACATCGCAAGATATGTCAGTCAATGTTTCGACCGATCAAATCTTGCCAAGTATTGCTTCAACCTCAGAAGAATTGTTAGCTGAAGCGCCGACGTCTCGTGTTGTGCCAGCTGATGCCTCAACATGTCGAGCTGTGCCTGCTGAAGCTTTGACACCTCTAGATTCGTTAACTCATAGTTTGACGTCCCAAGCTGTGACGCCTGAAGCCCCGACCCGTCAAGACGTGTCACCGGTAGTGTTGACATCTCAAGCGCTGTTTAACGATCTTTTGACGTCTCAGTCTGCGGTAGTTGCTGTTTTGACATCTCAAGATTCGACAGCTAAAGTTTCGACGTCTTGCGTTACGTCAGCTGATGCCTTAACGCATCAACGTGAGCTGGCTGGTACTTTGACATGTATACCGTTGTCAACTATTGTTTTGACGTCCCAAGTTTTACTCGTTGAAGCCACATCCAATGAATTATTGTCATCCGAAGCTGAGCGGATGGAAAATCGTTCGCTTCAATCGGATAGTGCTGAGCCTGGGGTAGCTGTCATGCAACAAAGGCAGAGAGATGATGATGATGATCGTCGTGATGCATTTACCAGTGCAATAGCTGGAGACGAACGCGAGAGGATCGATACGGTTTCCGTCTCCGCCACGGAGCCAGCATCGAAGCGTAGCGAAAGAGTGAGTAGCGACACTCTTCCATTACACCAAGATGCGGCTGAAATGGCGACGAAATCGACAACAGCTGGGTCTGCTCATCCGGACGTTGTTACTGAGCCAACGTGCCTTTGCAGGCGTCTCAGTGTCACCGGTACCACCAAAGCCAAACCAGACATAAATACGTCGCTTGATTTGAGGTTCACCTCTGAGATGATATGTGAGCGTGGCGCAACGGTATTGACTAACGATAACGAAGAACCAGCAAATTCAGCGCTGGCAAAGACTCAATCTCCGTTGGGTGAAGCGGTAGCGATCGAGGCTGTAGTGAATACGCTTACACCAGCTGAAAATCCCACAGGTGAAGCGGTAGCGATCGAGGCTGTACCGATTACGCTTGCACCAGCTAAAAATATTGCAGGTGAAGCTATACGATGTAAAGCTGTGCCAACCGTAGCTTTGGAAGGCTCGCAAGGCAATCGAAAGCGAAATGGTGGTGCGGAAACCGGCGATGAGAGGCCACACAAACGAGACAAATTGTTTGTATCAGAGGAAAAGAGCCGCAGTCAGCTGCATTTGGCACAAAACCTGAAAGCAATTGAGGCAAAGGCTCCCTGG
Organism: Hyaloperonospora arabidopsidis Emoy2; assembly: GCA_000173235.2. Classification (NCBI taxonomy): domain Eukaryota; phylum Oomycota; class Peronosporomycetes; order Peronosporales; family Peronosporaceae; genus Hyaloperonospora; species Hyaloperonospora arabidopsidis. The sequence goes on from JH598219.1 coordinate 259,978, forward strand.
AAGACCGTGTACGGCAATTTGCCAGTACCGTTTGATGAGACGAATCATCCAGTTCTTGCAAAGAAGTTGAGTCAGTTTTGGCGCAAACACTCGCGTGCTGTGTGGGAGCGCAACTTCTGGGCACCCATGTCGCGCAAGCTTAATCTAGCCGATTTCAACAAGCGCAACAATCGCCAATTTTCGGCCAAGACTGCGTTCGAGTCGCTCATCGTGTCCGTGTATGAAGAACTTGGTGCTGCCTTTTTTGTCAAGCTCGATAAGCAGAAGCCACGGCACCCAGGTTGGTGGTATTACGGCCCTGTTGTAGCTCTATTCGCTCTCCATCATATTAAAGGCGAAGAAGCGATGTGGAATTACGTTAATAGCGAGGTCCTGAAGCGTTTCCCGGACTGCAAGCTGCCGGTTCCACTGACCGCGGCAAACTCGGGTGCGATTCGAAGTCGATACAAAGGAGAGAGCGGGTCCATGTGGATGGCCAACCACTACTTGACAACGGTAATTCTACGAGAAATCGAAGAACTTAAAGCAGAACAGCAAGTTTGTAAACAAGTCGAGACAAGTTATGAGCCGGAACGAGAGTGATTGGGGATGTGATTGCCATTTAAGAAAATGATGTTGTGTGGAGAAAGGCTTGCAATTGCAGCTGTGTGAATTTAGAATATGATGTGCGGGCTAGAGGTTATGCATGAACTATTTCTGGGATAGTGGAAGTGAGCTGCTTAGAAGCTGTGGACACGGTGTCAACTTGCTGCACTCCGTTACCATCTCAGCTTCAGATAGTTTCCACATCGTTTGTGGGATCGGCAATGGTACAAATACAGCGCCACCCCATGAAACGCAGAGCATGTTTGGCAGATGGACTTCACATAGATGATGTATGAAGTGATCCCAATTATGGCATTGCCGAAATATAGACTTATCTCGAAATTTTTGCCTCCTGCCTGTCTTCTCCAGCCCTGCTTCTAGACACGAATTTTCAGCTTTTTTACCTCCTATTAAAGCAAAATAATAATGAACGGAGATACATGCCTGCTGTTGTCGTCAACCAAAATTCATGAACGATTCCAATGAGACATCCTCCCGAAAGTTTCAGCAAAAAGGTTGAGTGAGTAATCTTGAAGATCTTATTGGAGTCTTCTGGTCATCAAGCAAGATTTTTGCAAGTACGCCTTTTTGTCTCGTGACAGGCATAAAATTAGCATGTTACAGTCATAATACAGGGACACTTTTATCCGACAAAAGTTGCCTATCAATGCAAAACAATCGTAATGGTGAGTTGGAATCATTTCTCGGTACCCTGAGCTTTGATACGATGTTATCGTTCCCGACAAAAAATCGGACAGAGTAAGGCACACGCATTAACCACTTAATGCATCTATTATTGCTCATCCATTAACCTCATCACCTCTAATATGCGGGTTCGCTACTATTAGAAATCGACAAGTTTATGATCCTGGCGTCGTATGCAATGTCTGAAGATGAGGATGTTGCTAAATTTGTGTTGAATCATCATCTTATGACTACGCAGCACTGTAGCTGTAATAGTGTGGGATGTGACATCGACATACGGATCATACGATTTACGTGTTCTAGCTAGCTCTCGGACGTGATGTGTCCATGTTTCGGTCAAATATTCGACTACTTGTTCAGTAACGCCAAATTGCGTCCAAAACGCTTAAAGGCATTCATAAATCATAGAAATTCGGCCTCTTTGTATCTAGACCAATGTTGTAGCATCTTTGAGTGGAGTGAGGGGGGAAGCTTTCAAGGCCAATCCATACCAGCAGATCGTTTTTTATGCTGAGGAAGTTGTGAGCTTTCTACTATGGTCTAAGTTCTGTTCATGTCCTAAGATTTTTCCATCATGTACGACATCTCGGGTAGTAAGCCTTGTGTGTCTTTGAGGTACGGTTTATGGATTGTACAAGTCTGTGGGCGGTGAAACTATCATTCTCGCTAGTGTCATAGGTCAAGTAAGAATATGTTCAGCTGCCCTTGAACTGCTTAGAACACGCTCAATTGATGACGAAAGAATCGAAATTTGGAGACCTTACTTCATATCTTCTGGGAAAACTTACAATGCCGACACCAAAGCTGATCACAGCTAGCATCACTTGTAGCTTCAATGTCGAGACCTGTGATAACGATAAGTTTATGGCTAGTCCTTTGAGAACGAACATCTGGCACATAATTAGAATTACCCAAGTTTATAGATACACAGATGGGTATAAGAGCTTGTGTCCGGCGAAAGTAGCCTGACAACCATAGAGACAGCAGCTTTTTACTAGATTTTGAGATCCCATAGCGCGGCATTTGCGTACTTACATGAACACGCTTTTGCAAGCAAACGATGAAGCTAAGGATAGTCATAGAGAAAGGTGCTAAATGTAGTTACTAGCCAAGAAGTGCATGGAAATATCTTGGATGATGGCATGTCGTCGTCAAGATCGCATCACGATGCAACGACGACACGACTTACTCAATCTTGAACACTTCCATTTTTTCCACAATACCCAGCTGCGTTTGCATTTACACAAACACAAAGGTGTCATTTTTTCAGCTTCATCGCATATCAAGGATCCTATGATGCTCTCGCCTTTGCTATCTACGAAAGCTGCGCAATTTATATTAATGTTATTGTCTACGCACTCACTTACAAAAGGGTGTAAATGCGATACTCATGTGACTTTTGAGCCCATATCGGAACAATTTGATTCACAACACTGACAGCCTTGCACTCACGAGGAGGTATCAAAAATGAGGGAAGTAATTATCTATACTACATGACTTTTGCAAAGGATATAAATTGACTTTATACGTTCGCATAAGATCATCGTGAGAGATGGCCAGGACGCCATCTTTCTACATTTCCACTATAAGTATAAAGTAAGAATCTAGGACTCGTTCGTGACAAACGCGTATAAATGATAAAGTAAGGATGTCTAGCTTGATGTGTCTTAGCTCGAAATATTACAACGTAAAAAGATCACAAGCATCCCACAGTTAGCAATTACATAAAACTTGGAATCCGGTTCCATCAGAGCTAAATCAGGGTCAGCTCATGCCTATAAATACGTAGCTTCAGAACGACACAAATAGCAGTTCTCAGCGCGTTCGTGTAAATAGTTAACGAAACTATTTTACCAAAAGTAGATTACCACACTATGCGCGGCAGAAATTTGCGCGCGAATCGCGACGTCATCTTAAAATACAACCATTATATGATGTTTCATCCTCGACCACGCACGGTATATTTGCTAATGTTTATTTATACCACAAGAATGAGTAGTCGCAGATCATATCTCGGACAGCTAACGACATACTTCTTTCATTTCAAAACTCAACGAAGATGCTGACGAAAACACTGCGGTCGTTAGCAGCATCACCGAATGCGATAACATGTATTTTATAGTCTGCTTCAGCGTCTAGTTTTGTCCAAGGTGACGATCTAACCATTTATAGCATATGATCAAGCTGTAGCCAAAATTGCATGCGCACTTTTACGGCAGCCGACGCAGTAAAATTGATTGAGGTCCAGACAATTAGGGTTATTTGATTAAATGTCTATGATGGCGGTCTCAGATTACATAATTTATTTGCCGTCTAGGTGAGGACGCTTAGCTTACCAGAAATTCGTAACAACTCGAAATAAGCTGTCGATGACAAGGTATGATTAGGCGAAAGGAGCACACTGCTCTCACAGACGAGAGATGCGACCGTTTCGCTATCATGTACCTATTTGAAAAAAATTGTAATCTTCGTCTGATATGGTTTCAAGTAAATCGAGTGTTATTTTTCGAGTCAACAAATATGAAACGTCGCATAGGCGAGTAATGTAGCACAAAGCAAGAGAAGGGCATGTACTGCATTACGAAGGGTCTACAGTATTTGGTGTTTAATAAGTTTTGGCAAGAACAAGCTGCTGAGGTTGCCATATACCCTAGATCTCTTTTATACGCGATTGTTACTGCCATCTCGATACTTTTTGCGAATGAAAGCTTTATTGACACTTCTTACATCTTTGACTGTAAACTTACTACGAAGCTATATAGCTAGTATGGCCGTCGTGGACTACATGATGGTGTTCTCATTTTATATGATCATCTATATCGGCATGATGCTGACTACTGATGCTGTGTTGTAGAAGACTTAACGCGAGCGGATGTTTCTGTCAAGAGTAAACATTTTGCGAGTTCTTGCGTCGAGTACAGCTAACACGGATCTGAGCGAGCTACACGCTTATAAACAAAGGTTTGCTGACCTTTTTTACATGTTCTAAGCCGAAGGGACTTCGCTTAGTACTTTTGACATGCAAACAAAATTAGGAATCAATTTCTCACAGCGTAAGGTCGTTGTGAGCTTATATGTGGACTCAACTCTTAGCAACAGCGACAAATGTTGTATAAGCCTTGTTCACGATCATATGCAGCACGCATAGATCCTTGTAATTCTGTATTGCTTCGCATCCTCTCAGCATTGTTTGTTGACGGAACATCGTGGGTTGCTACTCTATGCTTAATTATTACACTTGTTCATGATCCATACAAATATCAAACAGTAAGCTCATGATGAACTTGACATCGGCGTCACATCTGCTCGACGGATGACTTGCGCAATACTGCCTTCAAAGCGAACATCCTTCCTCGTTCCGCGACATTTGGCTTCGCTCAAATTTGTCAAACTCGCCTAGGCCCAAATCTTAAGCAGCGTGTCCCAGCTTCCTGTGCACAATGCTTGTCCTTTCGGGTCAACACCCAGACACGATACGCGGTTCTCGTGCCCTGCAAGCTGGTAGACATGCATACCCGTGGTACTAAGCACGTCCCAGCAGTAGCAGTTATAGTCGTCATAACCAGCAAAGAGGAAGCGACCAGACTTGGAAAAACTGACGGACGTAATTCCACACAAAATCTTGTCGTTGCTAAAGTTATTTAGCTCTCCATATGCTCGCAAATCAAAGAGTCGGCAGCTAGAATCGTCCGAACCAGTACCAAGAGCATTGCCACTAGGAAAGAAATCAACCGAATTGATATCGGAGTCATGACCTTGGAACGTATGCGTGCTTCTGCCCGTTCGAAGGTCCCACACTTTTGCCGTCGCATCGCACGATCCCGAGACAAACATGTTTAAATCATGAGGATTCAGACTCACGGCCATCACGTCCCCTGCGTGTTCTCGGAACGTCGTCTTGACTTCTCCCCGTTCAATGTCCCACAACATGCACTTGGAGTCCCCTGAGCTCGTGACAATAGTCGACTCGTCAATGAATCGACAGCAACTCAGGTATCCATCATGTGCTGTCAATTCCCTAGCAGGACGCACGACTTGTGCCTGAGATATGTGATAAATACTGCAGCGATTGTCCAGTCCGCCACAGGCCACCATTTGGCCCCGTGTTGGCTCAAAAGCACACGTCATGACCCAGCTCGAACGTAATGGAATGACCTGAACCTTTTGTTGCATTTGGGCTTTCCAGATGATGAGTTTCCCGTCCTGAGACGCCGAGACGAGACGGTTACTGTCCGTACTCCAGTGCAAAGCGTAGATCTTGCCGCAATGACCTTTCAAGACACGTCTGCAGACGGGCGGAGACGGAATGTCCTTGGCTTGAACGTGGTACTTCTTTCTCTTGAATCCGCCATTGGCTTTTGCAGCTCGTGTGGTCACAATGGTCTCTCGGAGCTTTTCACATTTTAGCTGGAGGGATGTAGCGCAGGACATTGTGGAATTTTGAGAGAACGAGCAAGAACGAGAGCACAAAAAGGGGTTCAATGGATAGAAGAGACAGAGACAAAGAAGATGGATGAGAGACAAAGGAAGAAAGAGGAGCAGGGAGCGAGCTAAAACGTCAGAATGGACGACCGGCGGCAGATAATTGTGAAGTCGAACGACGACTCCAGCGACGAACTGATTTTTAACGTTTTTGTAACACATTTGGTTCTGGACTCGAATATTTCCTGAAATTTCAGAAAACGGTAATACGTGTGATTGGAGGAAATGGATAGCTGGACAATTTGCGGGGGTATACGGATCTGTGTTTGGATGAAATAGGCATGGGAATGAGAACGACGACAGAGACCGTTCTTTTCTACTCGGATCGCACCACGTGCGACGTGGTGGAGTAACTGTGCCCTATTTATGGTGCGCTCCAGTGGATCATATTGTGGTGAGTGTCACGGGAAGAGGTGAGGGTATGTGCAATTAGACTATTTTTTCTATCATGAAAAAGTATCCAGTCCTACTTTTTTTTACAATTCAAACGGTTAAGTGCTCGGTAAATTATGAGCGGCATGTTGGTCGATGCTAGAAGTTCCTACTGCTTATATTTATGCGGCAAATCGTATTGTTTTCCTGGTCGGAGGACGATTGCATGAGCAGATCGAATCCAAAGACAGAGATGAGGACTATCTTTTTAGCTTTAGCTGTATATAGTCTATCTGATTTGGCGCAATCGTCCCCCATAAAATTTATTGGACTGATGAAAGTTCAAGTGCTCGCTTCAGAGAGCATGCTATCGATGTGAGCCTTTTGCTGTGACAAATTATGTTTCCACATAACTAGTGTGGTCATATCGTTTCGGACTGATACGGCTGTCAGAATGTTTACTGGAATGAATGAAGCTTCGTGGACATTCGCTCACATTTATTAGCAGTCTGCAGGTACAAGCATGGTTCAAAGAATCGTACACTAGATATCAGCAGGACGCTTTTGACTACCTTGCCGTGCAAGCAGCGTTTTCAAATATATTCCTTAGGCTTGGACGACCTTGGTATCGCAAAGGACACCTCGTGTAACGGGGTTACACAAATGGTTGTGATAACCAGGTACATTAGTGTGGTACACACAGAAAGAGATCAGTATCACTGATAAGGCATACTTTTGTATCACATACGCTAAGCGATAATACCGTACCCTATCGGTTATGGGTAGAGGATATCTATCGTAATAGGGTCTTCATAGAGGCGACGTAGTTCTGGTGTGGTACACAAGAAGAACTACGATGAGGACTATTCGATTAGGTAGCATAGTTTTAAGGTTAAAGACGTAAGTTAGGTTTATTATCGCTGTAAATCAGTAAATATATTCAGTTCCCCTTTTGATTAGTTTTAGACACGTCTTTCTAAGACGTCTCTGGTCGTAAGAGTTAAGTGCCTGAGTTAAGGCTAAGTACTCTTGGGCATTAGCGCCACTTGATTCCTTGGAGTCGTAGTCCCCTGAACCAGGACTAGAAGCTTAAGATCTTGTACATACACTTAGAGTTAAGTCTCACTAAGTCTGTAAGACTTGAGACCCTTTAAGTTAATACACGTTTTGTTTGATATACTAAGAGACTCTACGAGTCTAGAGGTCTTCCTCTGACAAAGGAGTAAGAGTAGCTCCGCTACACCTCGCGAGAGCTTTCATTTTCGGCCGACATATTCCTTTGCTGTCTTTTCTTCGTACCCAGTTCTCCAGTTATCGTTCTTTTCGTAGCTCGTTACTTCGATAAGTCCATTTTTCTTTTCCTCGTAATTTCTTTGCCATCTAGCAGGCCTGTACAATACGGGTAAGTGTCGTCAGGTTTTGGGTCAACTTATCACATAAAGTGGTGCGGACGATGCATGACTAGTATACCTTTGAAGACATAGCTAGTTTACCTGTTGAATCGTCGTGTAGATTGTCTCTACATTTTTCGTACTATAATACGATATGTTGGTGTGGGCAATCCACTCATTCGAGTTTCGGCAATAGTTTTGCACTTTAAAGGCTTCCCTTGATTCATGGACACTCTTGCTTGGCTAAAAGGTTGGCGATTATCCGAATTGAGAGAGAGATACATTGACAAGGTCAATATGCAAGCCTCTTATTAACATCACATTTAAAGAAAGCTTCAATAAAGAAAAATCCAATATGGCTGATAGCTTGCGATAATACTAGCTGGACAATCGCTGCTTAACCAAGTCACAATAATATTTATAATGACAATGATCATATCACATTCGCTAGCATATTATAGATGTTGATCACTGGCATTGTCATGCCTATTAGAGCATCTCCGCTCACCATTTACATTCGCCCTCTCTACTAAAGACCCGTTTTGTGCCCAATTTTTACAGCGTGTCTTTATAGAACGTCTTT
>JH598219.1:271347-314530 GCA_000173235.2 Hyaloperonospora arabidopsidis Emoy2
TCTATCTGTGTATCTGTGTGTCTGTCTGTCTATCTGACTTTCAGTCTGTTCGAATCTACATATCTCTATCTGTGTATCTGTGTGTCAGCCTGTCTATCTGACTATCAGACAGAACAAATCTACATCTCTCTATCTGTGTATCTGCGTGACTGCCTGTCTATCAGACAGATAGAGATAAGTACAATCTATCTGTCTGATAGACAGGCAGACACACAGATACACAGATAGAGATAAGTACAATCTATCTGTCTGATAGACAGGCAGACACGCAGACACACAGATACACAGATAGAGATAAGTACAATCTATCTGTCTGATAGACAGGCAGACACACAGACACACAGATACACAGATAGAGATAAGTACAATCTATCTGTCTGATAGACAGGCAGACACGCAGACACACAGATACACAGATAGAGATAAGTACAATCTATCTGTCTGATAGACAGGCAGACACACAGACACACAGATACACAGATAGAGATAAGTACAATTTGAAAAGATTGGTATTCACCTTGCGCACAGTCACTAATAGCTGCCTTCGGGCTCGAAATTAAATGATAGTCATCAATCTTGGCGATGTGATATTGCACGTGACATTTCACATCGAAGCATTTCCTTTTTAGCGAGCGTGTCGAACAGGTTTTCGTGTACGCCCTGTAGAAGGAAGGAATAGTACGGACTAGTTTACGGCTTTCCATTGCACTCACATCTGGAAATACTCACCAGACAAGCGTACTCGATATTCGCTGCACGTGCACGGCTGTACGTAAATACCAGCCGTGGCATCTCGATCGATACAACCAATCGCGCTAATGTACGCGATAAAATAACAGCAATGCTTATTTCGCACACGACCTTGGACACTTTGTGTCATACTTCAATATATGCGCATATAAGTCTATGACGCTCGATTTCGCTTCAGTTTACAAATTCTTTACAAACTTATTGACTATCGACTGCAACACTATCCAACCATATCATACGCAAGCATTCTATCCGAACTCGTAGGGGCATACAGGACGCGTCCTGCATCGCTCATACATTCTTCCATAAATTTTCATCATACCATTATCCATCACTGCGTACAGTCACGTCTTTGTCGTCAACACAAGTACTCTTTGATAATGCAAACAAACGAAGTATCGCTATATTTGATACCGACGGAGAGGAAGTTGCTCGTGCGGATTAAAATTAGTCACACTAAATTTGGAGCGCGCGAATCACTGGGATAGCTCACTTCAGTGTTACTTAAGAAAAGTTAGGTCTCCAATACAATTGGTTCGTCATGGCTCCACTGTCCCAAGTGTCCAGTTATCGTCCATCATTGTCTTTTGCCGTACATGATAAGCTCTATTCGTATTGGCGACTCCCAATTTCCGTTCGCTCATCATTACAACAGAGAATTCCATTGTTTTTCTTGGATGTCAGAGGGGTCGTCGCTCTGGACTGGAATTCGTGGTTGAGCTTTGTCGATGTCAATTGTCAAAATTTCGAAAATAATGTCAATGAAATCGAAAAAACATGGACTCTAGCACTTCATGCCGAGAAATTTCTTGCTCTTGTGTCAGTACAATTTGACCTGAATCGACATCGTTCCAGTTGGCGCGGACTGCGTGAATTAACACATTTCAGTACTTTGAAATCCGTGGCCATGATGTTGACTGACGACTCAGGAGACTTTTTCATGGCATTTACTATTGGAGTCACTATCTTGGAAAAAGCATTGTATGATCTGTATGACAAAAAGTCAGACCCGGTAAAGTCTCGGAAAAAGAACATGATTCTTCGAGACTTGCTGCATTCGGATACGCTGGTTGATGCTTTGCCTGAAGGGTTACTGCATCTGCTGAAGGTCTTGTTCTTGCCATCAGGACTGAATCTTCGGAATTTGGTTTGGCATGGATTTTTGATACCAGCAGAATTCCCCAAATGTTTTGGATGCCTCACTTTGCTGCTTATCATGGTGCTGCCTGTTTTTTTTGATGAGGTTCTGGCCGAAGACACCAGCGAAACTGTGCGTGAGAAACACACAGCTGAACTGTTTTGTATCGATAGTTTTAATGGCAACTATGTCACAAATACGAGCAAATTATGTGAAGAAGAGGATGATAGACGACAGCTTTTTCTTGCTGCTGTACTTCGCCAGGAACCACCAGCAGTTCGGGACGAAGTCATTCGAAGATGGACAAGTGCCACTTTCGTTCCTAAAGGACGTTCCAATCTCCTTCGACGTGCTATTGACGCCCTGGTAGAACAGGGAGACGAGCTGTGGTTCCTTTTTGCTGCACTTCCCGTTCTCGAGCATGCGCTGCGAATTCAGTTTTTTCACGTAAACCAGGAACGCGCCGGATTATTGGATGCATACAGCTTGGCTCAGGTCGACGAGTACTATTCAACGCTGGATGGTTTCGGGCAAAGGGATAAGCATCAAGTACTGTTGCACCCAGGTGTTCTAGTACAAGCTGAAAAGGTGGCAAACGCAAGCAGTGAAAACAGCAACGACTGCTATGACTCCGTTGCGAATGCTTTATACGAACAGCTACCCTTTGCATCACTTTCGGCTTTACTGGATCTCTTCATGATGTCAAGTGGCCCGAACCTTCGTGCGAAACTCTGTCATGGAGAAGCAAATTTGACGAGTCTTCTAAGAAGCAGTTACGTTGAGGTTCTTGCACCAACCAAACTGTCGTCAGTCACTCTGCTCCTGTTTGAAGCATTTGTACAGATCTGCGAAAGCAGCATCGAGTTACCTGGTGTGGCTTGTGCCGTCATGGCGATCGATGCTGGTAAGGTTTCACTACCTCCAGCTGTGAGGTGCCGACTGCAGGTCTTCAGGGATACCACCACGTGCTCTTTTCACCCGTTCTACCAATTGTATCGAGCTTTATCCACAGCTCACTCTGTTGCATCGGCATTTGCTGCATTTCGAGCGAAGTGGACCGATTTCAATCTCAAAGATGTCGACGGCGACGAAACTCGACAACAATCAGGCATCACACAGGTTCAATTTCCTGCTATCAAGACGACTGATGGTCTCCCGTTCACGCTCGTGGAGAAATCGGATCGAGTGACAGAGTTTCTAGCAGCTTTGTGCACGAAAGACAAGTCGACAAGTGAATTGTCTGCTGGAAAGAAGAAGAAGAAGAGCTTTGCCGACTTGATCGGACAGCTCAATGATGAACTAGACGCGGTTTCTGCTCGAATTCGTCATAATTTTACGACAAACGATCGTCCAGATCTCGTAAAGTCTCGCTACAGCATCTTCCTGACGCCAGCTGAAGTCGACAGCACAACTCTATCGCTTGGTGGTACTGTCAGTCTTCTCGAAGGATCAATGAAACGCAATTTGCTGGCGTTAAGCGACCAAGACGGATTATGCATGGCCGCATGTATGATGGAAATCGTTGCGTGTTGTCAACGATCACTCGAAATGTTTCGATCTCGCATCGAGCAATTTCAGCAACTTGTAGCTACAGGCAAAGCACGCACCAACCATCGACGCTCGCTGCTTACCAGCATTTTTTTCCTCCCCGTTTTCGAACGCATGCAAGTGTTGAGTCTGAGCATCGTAGAGCGACACGTGTTACACTTGCGCGATGTTGCTGCTGATATGGCAGTCTACACTCACTCTGAAAAAAAGGTGATCGGTACCTGTCCTCGTGTTGTACAAGTGAAACAACTCCAGTGCAAGCTTCTGCAGTGTATCACTTCTTTTGAAGGTTGCACTGGTAGTTACGAAGCATCGCAGAAAAGTAATGAGCAGGCAGTCCAGCGAGCTCTCCAGTTCTTGAATTCAAAGGCTCTGAAAGCAGCGTTTCCACCATTTCAATGAAGCTGCTACGACTATGATTGCAGACTCAAGACAACATTGACAAGTTTAAGGTGATTGATATTCAAGTGAGACTTGACTGGTCTCGATACGTGTACTAGTAACGACGCTTTGGAAAGCAAAGCTCTGTCTTTTGCAAATGACGGCACAAACTCTAAGAGCTACTGGCACGTCTCCTCTCAATGGACTTGGCGCTATTGATCGGAGGTGGAATCAACCACGCAGCTTCGTGAGCTGTGTACTCTCGAGGAATGACGATGTTGTGCGAGGACTCGACCTGTTCAATGCTTTCATCTTCATCCTCGCTTTCGGACACTGCATCTTGAAGAGTGTCTTCGAACGGCAGTGATGCTGGTATTAGCCCCAAAAAGTCCGAGTCCGTGCTGGCATTGCGAGAGCGACTACGCCAGCGCTGGTTGCACGAAATCGGGACGATAGCAGCCATGGAAAATTGGTTAATGAGTTTCGAAGTGCTTGAGTGAGTATTGTGAGCTTGTACAGACGATTGACGGATTCAAAAATGAACTTACTCAAGGAATACCTGCACGGACGATGTCACTGCCTCGCACTGTAAACCGCTCCATGGTGTAAAACAGAGGCAGCTACCGGTCATGTCCTGACGTGCTTTGACCGAAATACAGGGCTCAAGGACGCTGGGCGTCAATATGAACACGTGATAATTGGCAGCCATCTGCCGAGCAGCTGGAGGACGGAGCTGCTATTGTTTGTGGATTGTCAACGGATTTTTCTCCAGAAGAATGGTTTTTCACCACGTGGTGGCAGCTAAGTCACGGTCGACCATTCTTATCGATATGTTCGCGATAATTTCGAGTCGTCGCAACTTGGTACGCGAATGGATGTTGGATGATACGTGAGACTTTCGTAGTGATGACGTGACTGCCGCGTGAGACGTTTGGTCTCACTACAGGACTTGTTTCGCTTGCTACACTGGGACTTTTTTACTGTTTCTACTGCTAAAGTGCCTCCTACACTGCTATAAGTTGCCATTATCGTGATTCTACTTGTTCTGAATGAACATTTTGCCTTTTTGTAGACAATTCTCTTTACTAACTCGATCAACGGCTCGGAGGTTTCGTGATGGCTGCAAATATTTGATGATAGCAGTGTCGAGTGGAAACGAAACGGCGATAGCTAGCTTTTTGTCGCAGAACCACCATGTGGTTACAGCAATTGTTTCTCACAATAGCGACTTCTTTTTATAGAGTCATCACGATTAGATACTGACTGACTGAAGTTATAAGAGGTGGCTTACTATCATTGGAGACATTAGAGCCGTAATCGGGGTTTAAGTTGGCAATTGTGCACTTGATGGCGTCTATTGGAAAGGCAGTTGAGATTACGAACAAAGGAAGCAAACAGCAGAGTTGGGAATGCCGAAACACGCTCTTGTAAATGGGAAGGGAACCACGACCTCATTGCAAGTCGTTTGCTCTAGTCTAGAACAATGTGCATGAAGGAAGGAATACAATGTCGGAGACTTTAACGAGTATTTCTAGCAATAGTAAAGAAGAAGTGAAACGGAATCGCCTCACGGTCGGACAAGGCCGACCGTCCACAGAAAAAACACTGTGACAAAGGAGATACATAACCGCTGCAACTACTTCACTAAATAAACAGATTGTGACAATATGCTGGCCACCAAATAGATGTGAGGATGAAGGCTATCGTTGGAAATGATCGAGTATTGCAAGCTCGAGCTTGTTGCACTGCCTTGGTTATGCACTCACTTGCTCGCATTGTAAACATCGCTGTGTTTTGTCAAGTGCAATAAAATAACGAAGACAACTGACCACCATCAATGTGGTAGAACTATAGTATGTTCGAGGTCTATCTTCCATCCAGGCCAGTGATAATACCTTGATAATAGACATCCATACGTAGTTACATGAGGGAACTACTCGTCGACGCACTTCGCCATCGTTGTGTTTATTATTTGCATACGCTTACAACTGTGATGCTCCATTGCCACTGCTATTAAGACATAAAACCCAATTGAACATTCACATACTAAACGCCAGCCAGAATCAAAGCTGCACGACCTCGTCACCACATAACGACATGCTCCAGCACATATCAAACACCCTCACACATCTCACACATTTAATATTCAAAGCCCGATCCGGAAGTTTCGGCCTATTGATCCTTGAGCTTAGCTCAGATCTTGGCAATGGTCTTCTCAAAGTGCACGGGAGAACTGAACGTATCAAAAGCCCGCATTAACGCTTCGTCTCGGTCATCAGACTTATCGTCCAGTTTCTTCTTCTTGACAACATAGGCGACAGCAGCCAGAGCGATTCCACCCACAACGGCCAATACAACAAGAGTCACGATTACTGGACTCGTGCCTGACGAGCTGTTCTCGCTCTTCGTGTTCGCTTGCTCAACCGGCGTTGTCTTGTCCACCTCGACCTCATCAGCCTGCAAGATGGATACTTTCTTCCTTGACTCATCAGCTGGCAGCACCTCTCCAGCCACGAAATTCTGGCCATTCGCACTCGGTTTCGTTGCCAGTGCATTGAAATTAGTCGCTTCATTCTGCTCTTGCTCTACTTGGTTTGTATAGTCCACCGTCGGCTGCTTCTGTGGAAACAGTTGCGGCTGAACCTTTGACTGCTTCACAGGCTGCACTTGAAGAGGCCGTTGGGGCGGCTGGAAGGGAGGCTGCACTTTAGCTCCCTTCCAGTAGTTGTTAGGAGGCTGCACTTGAGACGGTTGGTTGACAGGTGGCTGCTGGTTCGAAGGCTGAGATGGGTTGCCGGTACCGAAATTAAACAATGAAGGAGGCGTCTTCCCGATCGTCGGAGTTGCAAGCACTGGCACTGGAGCTGGTGCAGGAGGAGCTGGTAGTGGTACTGGTGCAGGAGCTGGATGAACTGTTGCTTGCGCTATCTTTGGAGCTGGCGCGGTAGGGGACGTCTGTTCCACTGAACTCGTCTGACTGGCCGATTCCTGCGAGGTGCTTGCTCCAAAGTTGGACATGCCCGCAGTGCACACGTCCGACGTGAGCGACAACTTCTCCGTGATCTTCTCGCCCGATACCGACGTGAGTTCAATGTCCACAGCCGACATGTCGACGTTCACGCCGTTGTTGAGCAGGAAATAGTAGCACGAGTTCACCATCGTCACTTCTTGGTTGGCAATCTTCATACTGCGGACCCCGTTGGCAAAGTTGGCAGGTTGGATTGCTAGCCACGACTTGCTACTGCCACTCTTGGTGCAGTACTGGATGTTCCCCGTCACGGGACAGTCGACAAACTTCCACTTGATCTTGTAGCGAGCTGGGTCGCTGCCCGTAATGTACTTGAACACTTCCGGGGACAAGTCCAAGTCGCCATGTTTGCACTCAGGACACCTGTCGACCAGGTAAACAACCGACGACTTCCTCTTGTCCGGGCACCTGTCGTCGTCACAAGAGACTTCCGCACATCGCCCGCAGTTGTTCGTCTCCGCCCACTGCTTGTCGTTCAGTGCAGCGTAGTTGGTTTTCACGCCAGGGTCGTACATGAAGTTGCAGTTGCCACTCGAGACTTGGCCAAGGACGTACGACGTGCCGTCGCCCTTGAACTGCAAGTCTAATTCGACCCCGCCGCCATTCCCAGCTATTGCGACTGCAGGCATCGCGGCCATGGAAAGCCAAAGGGTTCGAGCCATTTGACGAGGTGGGATATCCGACTGGAATTTGGTGGGATGTCTGACGGAATTTGGTGGGATATCTGAAATCGCTCGTCTATTCTACAGTCGGAATTAAAAGTGGTGACTGCTCTGGAATGAGCACGTTGAGAAGTGAGAGGTTGACAAAATGAGAGAGCGAAACAGTTGGAGAGGAATGATCGCGCGTTGAGGTGAAGGACAAAGGGACCTCTTGTCTTGGGACTAACGTGGTCGATCGGACCCAGACTGGTCTGACTGACAACCTGGTCCTACAGAGCCAGCATGTGGTGCGAACTACTTGAATTCAGTATGCTCGACTCTTGCGACGACATCGCCACATGGTACAGAGTATACTTGGCTCAGGCTGGCTTAGGGTTATAACAGCGGCCAGGTTACTGCACGGCCTACGGGATTGGTACAGACTGTAACGATCCACTGGCTCGATACTGACTCGAAGTACGCAACAGCAGACGCAGCAATACTTAATCAGCGCACTTGCAGCTTACTTTTCTCCTTTAAGTAGCTTGTAACTACTTTTCATCACATGCTTTTAATATTCTACCAATCCTCGCTATGAACAGTCGTACCGGTACTCGAAAATAGCTCACTTGCGGTTTTTGATTTCAATAAAATAGCTTGTATAATAATCGACCACCTGATTGAAAATATTCCCGCATCACTGCTGGCGATCGTGTTCGAAAATCCATTGGCTCTTGTGTAAATCTACGGTAAAATACGATAAAGTCATGGAGTTGGGGAATAATTGGTCGGGTAAAGCCATGACATCTGGACATAATGCGCACGATTTGGATAGTACGCCTCGTCAGTCCACTGCACGAAAAAAGCCCCTAAATCAACTGGACAACGCCGTCGTCACCATGAATTCAAAGTTACGATTGCACAAGAGCCGATCTTGGGACTGCCTATCGACGGATGATAATTCCTCTGAGTTTCCGCACAGTTACGACGGTGATATGGCACAAATGGCATGTCGAGGTGAGCTCGGTAGTTACCACAAGTTCAAACTTTAGGCTTTTTGATCCGAGTAAAGGGAAAGCGGTACAAATATGCATAAATGAGTGCAGGAAACGACGTAACATTCGTAACGCCATGAGTGAGCGTAAAACAAGCTGGGAAAAGGTGATATTGTTCTTCCTTTCGGTGGATAAAGAGCGCTTTGGAAGGCATTACTATCACCAAGTCTTCCGAAATAATAGGATGTCCATGAATGCACTATCTGCTTCCAACCGATGAGGGGTCGTAATTGACCTCGTCGAACAAAGAGGTCTGCTAAAATATCGAGCCCCTTGCTCGATATGCACCGTCTAGAACGTTGTGCACGTCACAGAGTGGACCAGGAAAACGTACACTTCTGCGTTGTGGTCACGCCGTTGCATCCGACGTCGGAATTGGGTTCCTGCAGGAAAAAGGACCACGGTTACAAACCTACGCCAGCCCTAGAAGCGGCGCTTTGCAGATCGCATCGCGGATCAAGGAGCGGCGCTTATGTGTGATACATACGCTCTATTGAGTATTTCTCCACTCCATTGAAACGGTACAAAACGTGGTAGAAACGCTGTACGTGCTGGCTTTTCGTGCAAGTGCTAGCACTTGTCGTTTATAGTCACTTTCGGTGCGAATATTCGACACGGGGGGCTTGAAGATAAGCCCGATGTCATACACGAGAAGTCGACTGTGGGATGCAAACTCAGTCGTAGACAGTCTGTATCGCACGTACCTGTTGGGTTCTTTGCTGACCCCTATCGATGGACTATTTGTCGATCAGCACCGAGTAAAGTAAGACTACCCGACCATATCACATCGTGTCGTGCCTAAGAATCGCAACTGTGTATGTGCCGAGTCCACTGATGATACCAAACCTTCGTATCAATGGTAACAGCTTGTTCATTCAAAGCACCGACCCACGTACTCGTTAACAGGTCGGTAAGCAGACAGCGTCTCGCATAGCACGAGACAGGACAGTTGTGTGAACGCTTTTGTCCCTGATTTCCTTCATCCAGCTGGTGATGACTAGACGCGCTCAGGCTCGATCATGAGACCCAGCCAGGCAGCTGCCGAAATCACTGCAGTCGATTCGGGAATAGTCACTGCGATCTGAGAACGAATGTGGCATGGAGCAACCGATTCTAGTGTTTGAGGCCATTACGATGATCACGTCCGAGCAATAACCTGCTGATGTGCGTGACCGCTTTCTAATACCATACCCCCACCGGTTGCGACTTTACCGTCTTATGCTCGCGCTCTTTCTGTCCTGTGCCTTCTTGAAGCTTCAGCATAGCCGATGTTAATGGGGATGCTAGTGAAGAGGTGCTCCTTCTGCCTGACCTCAAAAGTACTTGTTAAGCTAGCAACTGGTTGGTCTCCTAAACCTTTTGACGGGCATTACCTACACTGCAGACATGGAGATCTCGTCGGGATTAGCTACGAGATAGTATGCATTTACGTATCACCTCTATGCCGGCAGGAGGGTATCCGTCCAGGAAGCATCACTTGTATCCGTGGATAGACCAACTCAAAGCCTGGATCATCGTCTCATCTACTTCAAACGGTCACCAGACTCCTTCAAGCACGACGCTTGATAAATACACACTTGGCTGACCAAATCTTCCGTTGACCGTCAATTGAACGTGTCGTCCGCACGTTTTTAGTCGTAGCTCCGCACGTGTTCAACATTTGCGAAGACGCCCCCATGTGCATTCCTGATGCTTGAACAGTCCAACACAGCAATGCATTTCCCACAAACAATGAAAGCATGGCGAGCTCTATCTTCCGACCCTCGTCATGTTATGCTTGCAAGCAGCTGACGAGACACCTTCAAATCATGCCGTCGCCGGGCGAGCTCCCGGATGGGATCGACTGACGTATGGCACATGGCCTGGACTAAGCCCATTTTTACATCTCGAGTAGCAGGCACCTTTGCACCGTCGACAAGGGAGTGTGTCAATGGTCTTCATTGATTCTTTTGCGAGCATATACCGGGCAAAGTCGTCCCCTTTAACGTCTCTAGCCTCCAAGATTCCGTCCATCGACGACAACGCTACAATGGACTCGTCGGTGAGCAAACGCCACTCGAGTCCGTTCCCTTCTTTGCATTTGTCTTCAGCAAATGCCATGGAACTTGAATCGCTGGCTCAGAAATTGGTCGGGCGCAACATCAACGCGTACGAAAGTTTTCTCATTGACAACCATAACAAAGTGAACGAGTCGCAATGGCGCTTTGTGTCGTTAAAAGATGACTTGCGAGCTTACGTGGAGCTGCCTTCTCGTGCAAAAGAGTCGCCACATTCGTATAAAGCAGATACTCCTATCGCGGATTTACCCGTGGTCATGATTACAGGGACCATCCTTGGCAACCTGGACGACGTCATGTACGGCGTCGCTTGTCCTACGACCGACCAAATGCGAATCAAGACGTCGTACGTCCACAGCGACATTCCTCGCAGCTGTGTGCTCTCGACTCTTGTGTATCCAACACGTGAGAACCCATTCGACTCAGTCTGTATTAAGTGGGTAGAGGTTCACGTCCCGTTAGCCGTACGTCCGATGATCAAACACCGCGACTTTGTTTATATGGAGACTACCGGGATCGACCAACTTCGGAATGGGGAACGGGTGGGGTACCACATTGCCCACTCGGTGCAATTCCCCGAGACGCCGCCTTTTGACACGCACATTCGAGGCAATAGCTCAATAGGTGTCTTGTATCGCCAGCGAACGAAGAACGTCACGGACGTGTTCATCAAGGGGTTCTTCAATCCAGCTGGAGGTATCATGCGGACAATTTTGGTCCATTCGGCAGCTCAAATGCTGCTCACGGTGGCAAAGGACATGTACTGCAGTCAAAAGAAGAAGCTCGTGTGGGCTCTGCGGGGACGACATAAGGGCGAGAGTTCGTCTTCTAGCTCCGGTAGCATGGACGGTTCCTCGAGTCAACCTAAGGACGACAAGAGCTGCTCTGGGTGTGGTAAGAAACAGTCTCTTTTCGTGCAAGCGGCGAGTCGCACGGATCGAGGTGCTAAGATCTTGCAGATGAAAAGACATTGCAAACTCTGCATGCGCTACATGTGTGTGGACTGCAGGAGGCAGCACCAATTGTCCTTCTTGTTGCCGGACCAGCGACTCGTCCAGCGACTGGTGACGATCTGTCGGATATGTGAGATTGAAGCACTTGCCGAAAGCGCGGCTGGCGTCGCGCGAGATGAGTTGGTACTGAACAATTTCAGACGGCGATGGGATAGCACTGATGTCTTGAACCGAACGACCATGTCCGTCCAGAGCGGACCAAGCGAGTAGCTCGGTAGACTGACGATAATATTAAGTAAAAGGACGATGGACTGTCAAGATGAAGTAGAGCTCAAGTGTTTGCTGCTGCACGTTCTTTCATTAGGTGCCTGATAGGATTCCTATTACTAGATGTTTCTTCAATTGTGAAGACGTCCACCTCATAATATGCGTCGCCACCAAACATAGTCAATCTCCTTTAAGAGGCTACATAGCTAGACTAGACTTTGTTAGTTGATTGCTTATTTCAGCTGGTTAGCTACTCTTCGCCAGCATCAATAGGGGCATTACATGGTCAAGCATTCAACTAAAATTGCTAAACTTGCACGGTTTGCGCTCACTTACCCTTTCCTAGACACTTCGTATCAATGGCACCAAGATGAGCCAACTGTGTACGTTGCAATATCTGTTTCAAGAGGGTATCGACTTTAACAATTAATCAGAACCACCAACGTACTCAACCGTTAAAACATATTGAATCACCTCTGACAGGAATGTATTATTTGCAGTAGGGTCAAGCATTACAAACGTGAAAAGCTCAATGTGGGCAGAAACCCATCACAGAGTTACAGTACCAGAGCTACCGAGCATTCCTTACGAGCTACCGCTGCTTTTGCCGCTCTTGCGGCACGTGCACTCAGCTAGGTTGAGCACTATGGCCATTGACGCCTGTCCCGTCTTGTAAGCGGGGCAAAGGTGTGACAGATTGTTCAAGCAGTTGCGATCTTCTTGCTGCGCCCAAAACGAGCTGAGCTGGCACAAATCTTTGCACTTTTCAGCTCGAATCGCAGGCCTCGTGTCCCATGGCGTGGACTTCATGTTGGTCATGCTGTAGAAGAATTCCTGCTTCTTGGTCAGTGCTTCTTGGTTCGCCACTCCTCGCTCGTTGAGATGCTGACTTTTGTCAGAGGTGTCGTCGTGACTTCGGTAGTGGTGACGGATGATTTTCACGTGATCATTTTCATCCGCAGAGGCCGAAGTGGCGAGGAATAGGGCGAGGAGCGGGATACAGATTTTCATGGTAAGGGGATGGAGAAGGTCGAGTTTTAAGAATAATGATCTCGTGGTTGGCAAAAGACGTACGTAGGACGAAACGCTGATACGGCATGAACTGCTGTAAGACATGATATGTGAATCCTATGGGATATAGTAACGATGTTGAGGCTTGACGCGCTGTAGCATAAACCTGGCCTATTGACTGAGAGAGAAGGGACTTGGGGTGGCTGTCACCCCTACATGTATCAGATTATTGCGATTGCTACTGATAGGAAGGGAATACAGATACCATGGTGCAAAGTTGTTTTGATAGGCTTGTGGTTAAACCATTAAGTACGCAAAACTGTACTGCTGCAACCGATGCACATTGTCATGTAAAAGGCTCGTAATAACTTTCAAACATGATCAGAACGGATCGTCATTTTGATAAGTCAGTCGTCATCTCACGAATTTGTTTCTGTTCTGGCTTGTCGTCAATTCTAAAAATAGTCAGCGACCGCTTCTAAATCTTTCATTTTATACTCAAACTGCATCGCTAGCGTTCATCTTGCGATGGATTTCTAGCAAACAAAAACACTTCATGACACAAGAGACCGTTAGAATGCGTCCTAATGGCTTGATAGAGTTAACAAGAGCCAAAATAAAGGAATTGTAGTGGCATCATGACACACGATCGGAATTTGCAATACCATGGGGAGTTATATCAACGACTTGATCTATTTCAAGCACCTATTCCCATGTACGTTAAGCGACTAGGTTGAAGCAGTCCTCATGCTGGTCGCAAGTCTTATCCGATAAGGTTCTGTTGCGTGTCAAGCATTGCGATCGGTGCCAACGTGACGATTGCCATTGGTCTATCCTTCCATTGTCGTCACGTGAGTCAAGTTGCGTCACATTTGTCGTTTACCGCCGTTTCACACGAGCGGACGGTCTCCGATAACTAGAAAAATAATCATCACCTTGTCATTCCTCAATTCGCACTGCAGTTCGAACGTCGTCTTTCGTAGCACTCAATCATGAGTCTTTCATCCGGACATTTGGAAAGCTTTCGCAGCGGACCTCAATCTCGTGTCTCGGTGAGTGTTGGCAAAGATCTGAGCTCGAAATTGCATCCACCACCACAAGAGCAGCTTGGTGATGGATTAACGATCGTTGGTAGTCAAGGGCAGACGAATGTAGTGTTTACAGAACAGCAAATGACCGACGACTTGCTGGCTGCCGTTCCAAAGCTGCATGCAGTCATCTCGAAAGAGGCACGAGAAAGCTCGAGGTGGCACCGCAAAAGCCGCAAGGACGGCGTTACCACGTACGGATCAGTGCCAAACACCTCCGGGTCGGACGACTCGGATCTAGCGTACGCGTCGCTGGCCAAGACAAAGATCAAGTGCCATTTGAACGAGGTGCTCAATGTCCTGGTCAGTCACGAGTCGAGTGCTTACCAAAGCACCATGGCTGCACTCTGTGGCGACAAGTTCCAGGATGGACATGTGGCGTATCAGCAACGCTGTCAGTTCTCGGAAAACTCGCATCGGGTTCTATCAGGAGTCACCGACTCCCCATTAAAAGGAACCGAGGAGCACGATGTCCTTTTGAGCGTCAACATGGCAACGCTTCAGCCGACGCTGCCCATGCGGTTCCAGTCAAAGAAGCACCGACAACCTCAAAAGTTGTGCTTCTCGTCGCTCACGCACCAGTACGTGAGCAAAGATCGAGCGGTGCACGTGATGAAGACTCTGCCGAAGCATGTGCACGATGCACTCGTGCCACCTTCGCAGCGAACTGCTTTACGAGACAATTTGGATCACTTGACCATCGGGTTTGACATTCAATCGACACCGACTTCAGGAGGCAGTAGCAGCCAGACGACGCGCATTGTTGCGCACGGATACGCGGCAGTGACTGCACCGGAAGCTTTTGGGGCAGTCACGTCAGACTCGCCGCAGTCAAAAATTGGTGCTTCGAACCGGGAGCAGGTTACGCGTCGTCGAGGTGCGATGATGAATCCGGAAGCAAAGCACGTGCTGGAGTTGCTCACCCGGTCGTTGAGAGAGTTCGAGCGTGTTATCCGAAGACGACGGCTCGGGTTCCAGTCGTTCGTGTACTTCCTCACGGTAGTAAGGGACGAAGCCGAGATGAAGTCGTGCCACGTGTGTACGAAAGGCTTCTCCCTGCTCCGACGAGACTTCTTCTGCCAGCTCTGTGGGCACATGGTCTGCCGCAACTGTTCGCATTTGCATGAGGTCGAAGCAAGTATTGGTGAAGTGCGTCGGAACCGCATCTGTGTCAAGTGCGTCGTGCGCGTCGACGCTTGCACGTTTGAAGATGACAACCTTGCGGTGGCACTCGGACCGACGGTGGTGAGTGACGAGCAGTGGTTCACCGACAGCGAGCGCGAGTCGTTGGACGACGGATCAGATGTCGTCTCGGTCACGTCGACTCCATCCGATTCGTCTTTGTCTAGCGCGATGTCGCACGATCGATTGACGTCCAGTGATCCAGCGACACGATCGCAAGCACTGGAGGAACTTGGTCGTCTGGTGATCCCGAACGTCACTGGATCCTTACGAACGAAGCGGAGACGCAAGGTGGATGAAGGCAAGGACGGATCAACGGATTTGGCTGAAATGGTGAAGCAGGATGTTGAACACCATCTGAAGCAGAGTCTACGTGTAGCTGAGAAGGAGATGAAAGTAGAGGACTGTGAGGTGGCTGGGTTGGACCGGGACTATGCTTTCGAGTTCGATGGCGACGGTACGTACGATCCTAATCACCCGTTGCCGCCTATGCCGCCACAAGAGAAGGAGGACAGGCGATTGCAGTACATTGACGAATCGGGCGTATTGGCCTCAACGTTCGACCGAGCAGCTCTGGACCTCTTGGCTCAAGTGGCAGCCAAGCAGTTAAACTGCCCCATTGGATTCGTCACGATGGTGGGCAAAGAGGTGATGCATGCTGTAGGCGCGTTCCCTCCTCGACCTCGGGAGACGACCGTGATCCCGCGAGGCGAGAGTATCTGTGCTCACACCGTCTATGCGGATAAACCGTTGGTTGTGAAGAACCCCCAACGGGACATGCGGTTTGCTCAGATGTCTCTATTGAAGAAGGCAAATATGAAGTTCTACGCGGGGTTCCCGATCCGAGCACCGGACGGTTCAGTCGTGGCTCTGCTGTGCGCTTCGGACTTCAAGCCGCACGAGACGATCTCGACCAAGGAATACGCGACGATGGAGACGTTAGCGAAACTCGCAGGACAAGTGGTCGCGCCACGACAGCTTGCTATCGCTGTAAACTAACAGCTTGAAATGAATGTACTTGAGACAAGGATTATTAGACAGGTGGTCTGTGTGTCTGTCTGTTTGCTTGTGCGCGTCTGTTGATGCATTCGTGGATGCTGAAGTCCACGCGGTTCAAACCTAATCGATTGGTAACAACGTGAAGGAGTCGTGCTCTTGTGCGAGATCACGCGTTGTAAATCGTCATCTCTCGCTCTCTGCGCGTGTCGCTTCTCGCATCCGGACGTCCCTTTCGTGAAGCGAACGAAGCGACACTTTATCAATGGATCGATCTTCCGTCTCGTCGCAATTGTTCATTACCACTTTGAACCAGAACTGTCACGAAGATGCACCTCAAGCACGTTTCGTTCAGTCTCGTAGCACTATCTGCGTTAATGGTGGCGGCATTTGAAAGCCCCTTTTACAACGGTCACGGCACGTCGTACACCCTTAAGACGTTGTCGACAGGTGCCTGCGCCTTCATGGACAGCTCTACGGTTGGTGACTACTACGCTGCTCTCAACCGGAAACAATGGCACTCAACGTTAAACTGCGGTCGATGTGCCGAGGTATCAGGTGATGACCCGACCCTCGCGGCTACGGTCTACATCGTCGATGAATGTCCGGATTGCAAGACTGGTGGGTTGGGGCTGTCCCCGACAGTCCTAAAGCAATTGAGCAGCAACGGACACTCGACGGACAACATCCGGTGGCGGTTCGTTGACTGTCCGGTGGAAGGCCATGTCAAGTACTGTGTAAACAGCCGTAGCAAAAGTTCGTGGCTGGCTGTGCAGCCTGTGAACACGGTGGCCGGGGTCTCGGACATGGTCATTGCCGACCAAGAAATGACTTTGCTAGACTCGGGCTACTTTTTCGTGCTCAAGAACTCGACCGTCGGCATGTCGGCAGTGGACATTGAGCTCACGTCTACTACAGGGGAGACGATCAAGGACACGGTGGCACTCAGTGCTGGCAAGTGTGCTACTGGGTCGTCCAACTTTGGCCCGAGCCATCAGAGCAAAGTGCTCAGCAACTTTGACGATCTCAAATATGCGGGCGATTATAAAGCAGGCTACGTCATTGCCTCGGATGACAAGATGGTTGCGACCGCTCGATCATCGGCAAAGCCGTTCGATCCCAACCTCTTTCTCGTCGCTCCCGTTGTCTTGGCCGCCGTGGGGGCTGTGGTTGCAGGAGCCTTTGCCTACGTTGCCAAGCGACCAAAAGAACAAGTCGTGACCGAAGAGCCAAGTTCCCTGACAAGCCCCTTTAGCACCCGCAGCAGCTCGCCAGCCATTCTTAGTGAAACGATTGCCAAGTTGTAGTAGATTAAGCGTATGTACAATGCATCCAGGTCGAAGTGAGGCGGCTTCTAGGTTATACATACACCCGTACGTGGTGACAGGTTGACATTACTATTGAAGAAGAAGAACACCACCGCGTACGTACACGCACGGCCGACTACCGCAACGTCGTACTATCGCTGTAGTTCATGGTCATGTGTGCACAAAGCACAGGAGGAAGTATGTGTAACGCCGCGCTATTTTGACACAACAAGTGGACGTCGATTACTGCTATTCAAAGAGATGGGGAAGCTCGATCATATGTGGTGGAGCTACTGGTCTCACCACCGCTCATCCACCGGCTCCGTCGCCCGCTCGAGTTTGAAAAACATGCGAGGCTGAAGCCCGTCGTCATTTCAGGATTATCCCCATTACCACCCCGAACAAGCAGTAAGGACAAGTCGAAAGCCACAGTCGAAAGCAGGAAAACCTGATGGTCCGACCCTTTTTGCTAGCAGTAGCGACGGCGCTTTTTCCCGCTGTCGTTTATCCAGTTGGTAATGTTGCCACTGGTATTGTGTCGTATGATGGGACCGGTTCGGCAAAGGGACTGGGGCAAGCCGCCGTTGGTGCTTGCAACTCGAACATTGGGGACGACTACGCCGTGGTGAATCCACTTCAGTGGAACGTGACGGACACCTGCAACACGTGCGTCCAGGTCTTTTGCAATGACGCTCGATGTGCATCGACAGGCCCCGTGGTGCTTCACGCGGTGGACAAGTCTCCTGATTGTCTGGAAAACGGCTTGGACATGTCTTCGGAAGCGCTCAAGAAACTGACCGGAAGCAATGAAGCAGCTTCGTTTACTATCAGGTGGGAATTCGTGACGTGCCCTACGACGACCGACAAGAGCAAGCCTGAAACCCCTTACAAGGCCGGGAACGTCGAGCCAGCCAAAGGGTCGACGAAGGCCGTGTCGATTCTGCAGGAGACCGACAAGAACGTGGACAAGACGTCCAACCACCAACTCGTGGTAACGAAAGTCGAGTCTACGGACGACGCTAGATCATTTGGCACGAGTCCGTTCTTCGTGGTGTTTGCGGTTCTGGTCGCTGTGTGCGCTTTCGCTCTGGTCATGGTTCTCCTCACGGTTATAAGGAAGAAACGACGTGGCAAGCATTCTGTTTGCACGACTCGGTCTTTCGACACGTTTAACTCACCAGCGAACACGAAATCCAGTATCGTCAAGTTTTGAGCCAAAGGAAGCGGCGGGACCGCATTCAAGGTGAGGTCATGTGGACCAAGAGCAGACATGCTCGAGAGACGTACAGGCTGCCTGGTGGGTACTGCCTACAGTGCAGGTGTGAAGAGTTTAAAGGGCAGGTAGTGGCAAGGAACCGCTCCTGTTATCGCAGTCGTGACGTGTGTAGATAGATGCATACCGGATAGTCGAATGAAGACGTTGCCTTGCAAGTGCTGCTCTTACTTGATCCTTCTGATGTCGTGCACAACGTCGCGCTCGTACAGTTGGTAGCTACTATATTCTGCCGAGAGAGCGCTCACGTTGTAAAGTCATGCTGATGTATTGACAAACTCTAGAGCTTTGAGTCCTGCTGTCGCTAACAACGTCCGACAATATGGTGTAGAAGTAAAGACAACCACCACCCTGTCATCTCCTGGACATCCAGAACCACCTCCTGGCTCATGTGCGTAGCTTTTGTTCCTCTTCTACTTGGTCGCTCCAGCTGTAGTGACCGCTGGTCTTTACGGGCCAAATGTCTTGGGATGTCGTATGCTCTTTCCTTACAATGACCAAACCATTTCTACCTCCTATCGAGAGCAGTCTGTCTGTTCAGGATGGGCATTGCATATATTGGCGTCTCTAGCCTACTCCACCACCAAGACGAGAGATATTACCGAACTATCGTCATGTTCCAGCCTCTTTGGTTGTTGTTAACGGTAATGATGGCTACGGTTGCATACGCAGATAACAATCTGGACTCGTATTTCCATGGACAAGCCACGTCGTACACTCTTGGGCAAGTCTCGAGTGGCGACTGCAACTTCATGTACGACCCCGGTGTGGGCGACAACTACGCTGCGTTGAACAGTGATCAATCGGAGTCAACTCTCAATTGCGGTCGGTGTGCGGAAGTCTCGTGTGACGACTCTCAGTGTAGTGGGGACGCGACTCGCTCTGCTCTTGTCTACATTGTGGACAAGTGTCCAGGATGCGCTCATGGCGCCCTGGGCTTGTCCCCGACAGTCTTCGGACAGCTCCGAGGCAACAGTGACCCGTCCGAATACACAATCAAGTGGAACTTTGTCGACTGTCCCGTGACGGGGAACATTCAGTACTGCACCAAGAGTGGCAGCAGCAACTCGTGGTTAGCCGTGCAACCTGCCAACTTGGTCAGTGGCATTGCGAGTGTGAAGATTGCCAACCAAGCCGTGAAAACGGTGGACTCGAGCTACTACTTCCTGCTCAGTAGCGGTGCGAACATTGACATGTCGGCTGTAGAGATTGAGGTCACGTCTGTTTCTGGCGAGAAGATCACGGAGAAGTTGGCACTGACGGCCGATGCGTGCACTGGTGGCACGTCCAACTTTGAAGCAAGTGCCACGCAGAACTCGATGAGTCGAAATGTATCGAGTCCAAGCAGTCCGATGAACTACCGAACGCCGACAACAGACCCGATATCATCTTTAGCTCCATCTGCAGCTGGCAGTGGTGTAGTCAGCCAGCAGGCCGAAGTCAACAACTACTTTGGCCGTCTGAATCAAAATGGTTCTACAGGTGGTGCTGGGAAGGTCATTGCAGCCAATGAATCGAGCCGTGAAGTGTCCATCTTGCAGTCGAGTGAAGGTCGTGTTGAGAAAACACCAGCGACGCAATCTCACCAGCCCGATACAGGGAATGACACTAAGGAGATCACTACCAAGTCGAGCGATTTCTCGCCGCACACGAGTCCCGTTCTCGTGTCGTTTGTGGTTTTAGCGGTCGTGGGTGGTGTCGCTTCAGCTGTCGTCGCTTACACGGTCAAGAAGAAGGTTCTGGATGACAAGCGCGAAGGCTTCAATCGATCATTTGATACCTTGAGCTCTCCTGTTAATATCGACATGACTATTGCAAAGATTTAACATGTAGGCGATTCGTTGTGTGCATTAATTTGAATGTGGCGGCACCTTTAAGAAAGTGTTTGTATTGTTTTTAATAACATTAGTTGAACTGGAGAAAGTACCTGCAAGTGTTTGTCAGTCAGAGACTTGGCTTTCGTTTGCATGTGTTGCGATGGGGCACTCAACAGACAAAAGACATCAAGTAATCGTCTACATGCAGAGAAACCCTACAGGATACAACGGTAGATGCAACAATAAGATTTTAACTAGCTTCTACACAAAGCAAATGCTAGCATTACGGTAAATATTTCGTCATCATTACGACGCAAGCAATCTTAAGCGCTCACGGAAGCGGGCCGTCGACTATACAAAAATGATGATGAAAGAGCAGCCGTGGCGCTACGTTGTCAATCGAGCAATGCATTAATTGAGGACAAAGTGTGTGTACTAAAATGTTGTAATTCTCAGAGCTCAACATTTGTCGCAAACAAGCTCTACGTTCGAGGTCGTGTACAACAATCATCATCAGAGGCGACATCACTGTGTAGATGTATGCGTTCACAATCAATCGTAAACTCCGCTGTTCCCAAGCTGTTTGACGATTTCGATCGGGTTAATGCTTGCAACTTGTTGCTCATGCATCGTTCGGTCTACTCCTATTTTTAGCAATATTACTTTTCTGGTCACAAGACATTGATACATTGATTAACCCACACGACTTAAAAATGTGCGGTGCAACAACTTCGTAAAATTGCGACCACTCACGTGGCGAGACATAGCATATTTGGAAGTGGAAAGCTAATCTAAAGTGCTAATAAAAGATCTGCCATACTAAATTAGAAAGCTGCATGTAGCACAACGGGTATCCGGCAAAGGTAGTCGATTGTGACAAATGCTGATTATGTCGACATCGGAGCGCCATTGTCGGTCACACGTTCCAGTTTGGCTTCATAAATTCCTATTATCTTTTAACTCTACTTTCGACACCGACCGAGTTCGCAAACACCTTGCTATATCGGAATGCCCCACCGGGTATCACGAGAGGCACTTTGAGCCAGTAGAATGAAATTGCGAGAAGTGGAGCAATCGTGTCATGAGTGATGTAGATAGTTTTCAACTAACCCGATACCTTGTGCGGTCAAGCTACACTCGAGTTCTTTGTCAAACACGACCACACATTAGGACAACCTTATGCCAATAATGGTATAACTTTCGGGATGTGAAGAATCTGGAAGGTGATGATTTTCTCCATGCACATAACAATATGTTTATATGCATGCAGTGCCTATCTCATCTATATGTATGATTTAGAGCTTTCGTGCTGATTCTATCGCTTGAGCGTATGTGTAACGTGGTTACACAAATGGTTGTGACAACCAGGTACGCTGGTGTGATACAAACATAAATAGATCAGTCTCACTGATAGGCGTACTATTGTATCACAGACGCTAAGCGGTAATACCATACCTTATCGATTACGGATAGATGGTATCTATCGTAATAGGGTCTTCACAGAGGCGACGTAGTTCTGGTGTGGTACACAAGAAGAACCTCCATGAGGACTATTCGATTAGGTAGCATAGTTTCAAGGTTAAAGACGTAAGTGAGATTTATTATCGATATAAATGAGTAAATACATTCAGTTCCCCTTTTGATCAGTTTCAGACACGTGTCTTTCTAAGACGTCTCTGGTCGTAAGAGTTAAGTGCCTGAGTTAACGCTAAGTACTCTTGGGCATTAGTGCCACGTGATTCCTTGGAGTAATTAGTCCCCTGAACCAGGACTAGAAGCTTACGAGCTTGTTAAAATAGTCAGAGACAAGTCTCATTAAGTCTGTAAAGGCTTGAGACCCTTTAAATTAATACCCGTTTAATTTTGATATACTTAGAGACTCTACGAGTCTAGAAGTCTTACTCTGACAAAAGAGTAAGGGTAGCTCCGCTACAGCATGTGCAGAATGTTCTTCAGGGTTCTATGCATGGCTGAAACGCGTCTGGTGCGCGGTAATATACAAGTCGTTTAATTTACTTAACTCCTACTTTTAGCATTGGCCACCCTAAAATGTTTTAAAATGACCCAGCCGAATAAAGATGAGCCCAGCCGTTTAGCATTTTCCTTTATTTGGGGCCGCCTGTGAAGTATTTATTTTTTTAACTTTTGGAGAGCTATTAATAAATGTAGGGAATTGTTATTTCCACCACACTTCTTACTATTTCCACCATTCTTTTTATAATTTGCACCTCACCATAACTTGGTTTTTTTATAACTGCATGCGCACCACGCCACACCACACTACCCTACCACAACATCACCACAACCCCCACCCTTAAGTACGATATCCGATCAGCGCACCTCGACTTACCAAGAAATTGCCAGTGATGGTTTCAAAAGATCGGGTAATACAATTATTTGTTATTTTTATAGTCGTGCGCAACTTGCCATTCAGTCTGCTGAGCAACCACAAGCAAGTTGCTGCCTTTCGGTGCCTTACGCTCTTCCTGTCAATGTGATACGCATTATAATACGTCTCGGGAAGCAGCTAAATGTTTAAAGACCACTAGGACTTGCTGCCTCGACCAAACTTCTTGGACATAGTAACAAGAGCATTTTATCGTCCTCTCGCTTGAGTAGAAGCCGATAGAAGAACAAAAGATTTGCAAAGATTCAATCTCTTGCATACAGTGGACCTTCAGACTTGCATCCAGTGGGATACTAAGCACCGCTGTACATGGTGTCTTAACTTCAGCAATGTATACCCCCTGGGTCTTGCGTCTAACTGGCACTCGTATACAAAGTCAGTGACTATCTCCATCTTGAGTTTATAAAACACGCACTCGCTGTAGACAGCAAACACGTCACCGAGGGTATCTTTCCACAGCAGATAAACCCCCTTACGATTCATCGTCTTGTCTCACCCTTCATCCGTTCACTCGTTGTCGCTTGTTTCTCGTGTTGCGAGCGCTGGCGGGTATGCAATTGTAGCTGAGCTTGTCATCCAGCTTTTGTACCGGATGCCAAAGTGATAGATGGTATTATCCATAGTATGATTGAAAACTGTGTGGAAATGGCTTGACTTCTGGACTACAAACTCGCGGTCGGCTACCGAAAGGCATAAGCCAACCTGGGACAGGTTAGTATGTGCGTAAAAGTAAATGAACTGGTTGCTCCTAATTGATTTCCACACTTTATATCGATGTTACAGCTAGGAAAGTCTTCTATTATCCGTATACAAGAGCGTGTGGCAGTTTGGTAGTGATGTGTGCCTGTAGTTATTCAAACAAGATTAATGGTTTGGTGGAAATAGTAAAAAGTGTGGTGGAAATAGTAAAAAGTGTGGTGGAAATAGTAAAAAGTGTGGTGGAAATAACAATGCCCTACATGTATGGTGCCCTACTTGGGGCTGGGCCGCATACATTTCTTAACATAGGTTATTGACGAAGGCCGTATTAATCTAGACAGGTTCTATTGTACATGTCTGGCAGGTAAGTCACCCTATATTTTTCATGAGGAAAGACAATATGTTTGTTTTATCGGTGACGATTACCAATATGATTATAATAATATAAAGCTGTTGCTAGGACTCTCTTTTCACGAAGACTGACACAGTCTAAGCCGTTGCTGTCACTGACGTACTTACCTCGCCGTGCTTTGCCACCAAACGGGATGCCACTGCGTCTCCTACTCAGTGAAAGTACATCGCCTTTCAACACTCTCCCCTCATACCCTTACGAAAAGGCGTTAACTCATTTAGCGAGGCTCTGAGTGATCGCAACTGTAACACGATTTTATCAACTATTTGAAGTGAGAATGAGAAAGTAAGTCATTTTTAGGCGGAAAATAACGCGATTTTCTAGACTTTTTTCTGTTCAAAACGGTGGTACAAATTAAAGTCGCGACAATTTCACGTGTTACGATTCTTTTGCTAGAACATATGGGAGTCGTCCTGAGCCTTTAGTTTCAGCTAATAGGGCCTTCACCGCTCATATATGATTTCAAGTATTTGTAATTAAAGGCCTCTGATTAGTTGATGCGATTTCCATCATTCCTGCTGGCACCTCTTCATGCTTGCTTGATTGATATAACACTACTCAGTCTCCGCATGTCTCGGAACCGCCTAATGAGCTTGACCAGCAAGCCTTAGGAATCTTTATGATGTATCAAGATACCTATAGAAACGAAGAGTTATAATGCAAATTGTGGGAGTTGGCGATGGCATCCAACCTACGATAACTCGTCAATGAATTCCATGCTCGTTGCCACTTCTATATCTACATGAGCAATTTGAAACCGAGCGCAGAAATATCAAAATAAATACATTTTGAACGGCTCCAAATCGTTGATTGTTGGTAAAGCACTTGCCATTTAAGTAAACATTTGTGTTACAAGATCATATAGATGTTGGCTTGACATCTTTATTGAGAGATCAACCCAACAGATCTCTCGATAAGAATACATAAATTCGATGCAACCAGCTGCGGCGACATGGGGACAACGGCTGTCTTTGAACACTGCAGGTTCATTGGTTTAAACTTATCTTTCTTGCAATTATCCGCCTTTGTCTCCATTTGGTGGCTGTGACGTAGCCATCCGGCACTGTTAGCTCGTCTAGCTTGTACCATCGTGGTACATGTATTCAAAAACCGTGACAATCGAGTGAAGACATCTATGCTTTTACAAACAACAAAGATTTGTTGACGTGCGCGGAAAGGAAAGTAGCGTGTAGTTGGTGAAGTCTGGAAGAAGTGTAACTTTAGAATGTACTAAAATCAGAGGCCTTCAAATCTAATTACTTGTTTAATATATGCGATCGGAAGGCCCTTAGCGGAAACTTAAGGCTATTATCGACCTCAATAATTTATAATTTGGTAAGCCGCTCGGGTGCATCTTTTAACAATACTGTCATCTAATTAAGAGTGTCGGTAGACAAAACGACGGGACACGGGCGTCTATTGGCCACCCCTATAATGGACGAACGACTGGTTTGCCTCTTTTTCATATACATCATTGTTAGCTCCATTCATTACGTAGATGTGGCTTCTGTTGTATTCTGTTGTTGGCGTAGTGCGGGACTTTATTATTTATCTAAATTGTTACAAAGTTTATAAACGTGCAGTTTTTGCCTCGCATACTAACAGCCTTATAGCGTCAAACAAAACTGCTGTCATCTGGCAAATGCCAATACGCTTGTAAGCTTATTAATCTTCGCTTGTAAACTAGTTCGATTTCGATTGTTTGCAACACATGTATCCCCATCCGCCGTTACAACGATTTTATAGACGAACAAGCTTTCGTGCTACGATGGTAGATACGTCACAAAAGTGTACACACCGATGTAGCCACTCGTATGAAGCCGAGGGTGTCTAGCTCTGTGTACGCTAAGCAGACATTTAAATCACTCGCCGAGCATGTGATGTGTAGCCGCCGAGGTTCGTAGATCAGGTTGAAGTCAATTTTGCCCGCCCATTTGGTGCTGTCGTCTTCAAAAGCTGGCGGCAAACGCTACAAATCGCGACTCCCGCCGATCAGGTTTGGAGCGCATCGCATACCCGTGTCTTGTCTTAAATTGCGACAAACGTCTCTGGCACGATGCGCCGGACCAGATTCAGGTCCAGTTGAAAGGGTGGGAGTTAAAGTGCTTTTCGTAGCACGGACGAGCTTGGGGTCCTAACAAATACGAGATAACAAGACACCCGCACGGCACACGTTGCGATTGAAAAGGACAGAAGCATACAAAAACAACATACTAGATACACGTAGGACTACGTCGTGTTTCCGTCAATTACTTTGTTGGGGGAACCGTTTGGCCTCGACAAATTTCGCATAGTTCAAACGAAGATTCTCGTACGCTTCTTCGAGGTCTCTGCTGGCATGCCGAGATAACCCGAAAGAGATCTCCTCAGCTGAGCGCCCTTCATCGTACCATTGATTGAACAGCCTATTCATCTTTTCCGGGTTTGTCAGCGCTCGATGGAGTAAATGCTCCAGAAACACCTGTCCGTCCAGCGGGTCTTTGACCCAGTCACTGTGGTGTGGGGTACCCTCAATCGGAGAGTCCAAGTCAGACGCTCGCAGACGCCGGTTAATCTCCTCCACGGCAACGGCGACGGGAGCCGGATAATCCTTAGCCCGAAGTTTCGGGCCACCCTCATTAGCGGCAGCTGTTGTCGAGATGGCCTTGGTACTCGAGGCAACAGCCACCAGTAGGAGGAAACGCAGTTGCATGGTGATCCTAGCGACGTGCTCTGATCGAGTGGGCGATCGACCGCAAATTGGAAAATGAATCTCACGGTCCGGACTTCGATTACGGGCGATTACGTGCGACTACTGGCATCGCTAGACAGGACACTTGCATAAAACGACCTGATGTTGGATGGGGTGGACAGGAACGGCTCGGTCGTATACGACTTTCTTGACGACCCCGTCATCAGATTATCGTCGCAACAGTATGACGAATACGAATGTGACTTTTCGTCTACATCGAGGTGAACACAAGTGCTCTTAGCGCAGGGGCAGTCAAAGCCTCGATACAGCTAGATGCGCTGGTTAGTCGAATTGCTTGGCGATAAGCTCGCTCAGGTAAGAAATGCAGCTTGCCCCACGGCACCATTTGAGGGCGAGCATTTAGCACTGTATTGACGTTCCCCCTAGGAATTACAACATCGAGGTCAGGAAGAGCTACACGTTAAAAATCGACGGCAGCCGGTAACGCTAGGTAACACCTCTAGACGTAGATCAGGCGAGAAGCTGACACCTTTCCGCACCTATTCCTGTAGAACTAGGTGTTTAGATGGAGCTTTCTACACATCAGAGCGTACTCTGTAGAGAACTTGGTATAATTGAAGCTGGGCTAAGACACTACTGTTGTTTGCTGCTGTTTGCACGCAATGTTCACCAAAGGCGGCACCCTTCCAATTCATCAGGCGTAAGTCGTGACCGCTCATCTGTAGGCGGTTGCAGTACAGACATGTGTATACTTACGAGGGTGTCCTGGCTTGTGCCTCCGCATCTGCAGCATCAGACGCGGCATTCCGCACGAACGTTCTGGCCTTTCGTATTAAACTAGCTCTGAGCAAATTGCATAAGCACATGTCGCGTCTCATAAGAGATCAAAAAAGGTTGCCGAATCGGCTCGAGAGGACGGGACACAACAGATTGTTGGCAGCCAGAAGAAGGCAGAAGACGTCAAGTCCATGTGCACTGTGGGTTCGCAGCATGGGACATTGCCAGTCACACTTTTACGCGGATATCCGTACAGATCCAAGCCGCACATGTCCGTGACCACTTCGCCATTCTCGGTTATCATGAATGAATTGTGCCCACCGACGGCGCTTTTGCACATGTGCCGTAGAGCTCACCCGAAGCAACGTGGGCAGTTAGCAACGTGGGCAGTTTAGCACGACTGGTCGAGATTCAAGCATACATCAACCATGTCCTGAGGGTCACGTGGCATTCGTTATGACAGGTAAGTGAAATGCTGAGCATCGCAACAAGCTAAACTGAAAGCGTATTGCAGTGTTTGCGACAGAAGGTTAATGTACAAGCACACTGTGTAGGTGCGCTCGCACGTTGACGGTATGAGAAAAACCAAACCTACTCCCGTTTATGTATGCATGACCTTAATGCCCTAGTACAACACTTGTTCGTCACAACAGATTGCCTTTAGATTTAAAACAAGCGTGTACACAGTCAACAAAGACATGCATAGCAACGGCCGGAAGTCCGATGATGTCGTAGTATTTCGAACTAGACGGTTGATAGACAGTCAAGTGTACATGGAGGGTAGCGATCAACCTCAAGATTCGATACGTGTGTTGGCGTATGTTAAATGAATAGAGGCGGACACATAGCCAGATAGAAAGACAGGCAGGCAGATAGACAATCAGACCAGCAATAGACAGAAGGACGAAGGATGTCACGCTATTATGTCGCGAGGGAGAGGTCTTTTAATCTAATCAGTTATATATATTTTTAAGTCGAAATTACCGCCTCGGCCAACACTTAATATAGTCAATAAAAACCGTGTCAAAACTTACCGTAGGGTCCCTATAAAATGATAAATATAATCTATGACAAAAGGAGGATGTATCAGTCCAAGCAGTTGTCCGACGCCGCTTCTGTCTTGTCGCACTATCACCGCGCTCTTACCTACCTTTCATAAAAAACCGCACTCAAAACATCTTTGATTTATTCACGACACTCGAACGAGAAAAGCTCGATATTTTCCATTTCTAACGCTTTTTTCTATCCGTTCAGTGGCTATCAACTCTTAACGCTCTTAGCCACCTCTAATGGCATGCGACAGCTCAAGCACCGGCCGCTCTTCCGGCGTCTCCCTCTCACACCCAAGCGCAACGGCCACTAGCGCTGTCGCTGCTGTGTCTCCCGCTCTGCGTGCGCTGTGCTCCGGTGCCGTCGCTGGCGTTGTCGCCGACTCGCTGCTGCATCCTCTGGAAGTTATTAATTTACGCATGAAAATCCAAGAGCGGCCAAATATCAAGTATGACAGTCTCTTCCGCTCGATGCAGACAATCCTCAAAGAAGAAGGCGTGCGTGGCTATTTTGGAGGTATTGGCACGACGTTCCTGACGTCCCCCGTCTGTACAGCTCTCTATTTCAGTACTTACGAGACACTCAAGGCCACAACCGCTCCATTAGTATCGGAAGAGCATCGGGGCGTCACTTATTTCCTCGCTGGAGCAGCAAGTGAAGTGCTGATATCAGCTATCAGCGTCCCTTCTGAAGTGATCAAGTCCCGCTTGCGACTAGGGTGCAACCCTCGCAGGGCCAGTGGAGGCGTGGTCAAGTATACGCACAATTATCGAGGCACGGGTCATGCAGTCCAGTCCATTGTACAGTCAGAAGGACTGAGAGGACTCTATGCTGGCTACTCGGCGTGTCTAGGTGTCGACACGTTCTTTTCGGCGTTTTCGTTCTTGTTCTACGAGACGCTAAAGCACCGGTACGAGGAGTACTTGGTTGCAAAGAATAGAGGCCGACCGCTGAACTCGGCGGAGTCCCTCGTTGCTGGATCGATTGCTGGTGGCATGGCTGCGTTCTTGACGAACCCGTTGGATGTTATTACAGTGAGATTGATGACGCAGGGCAAGACGAAACAGTATGCTGGAGTGCGCGACTGTTTCATCAAGTCGATGAGCAAGGAAGGGCCAAGGGTTTTGTGGCGAGGCACGACGTGTCGAGTGGTATCCATCATGCCTACTACGGGTATCTGCTTTGGCGTGTACGAGACCATCAAGCACACGGTTTTTAACGGGGACATAGACGACTTCGACCTGGAGTGACATGGTGAGACTGTAGATTATACTAGTAGATAGGATAGCGTAATGATAGATAGTCGATTACGAATCATACTTACTTGGTACGTCGTCAGTATGAGAGCTCGAAAAAAGCACTGACAGTGTCCATCCTCGCTTCGTATCGATAAAACCCAGCACGTGTGAGGGGATATTCCATCGTCAGCTCAGTAAATCAAGATCAGGAGGATTCAACTCGAGACGTCGCTGGCCGCGTAAAGACGATATCAGCGGAGTTCAAGGCAGCAAGTCATCACCTGTACCTCTCTCCGTCCGCTTGGCTCTACACCGTGCGTTTGAAATGGTTCTCGTCAATTGTCGAGTACACATGCCCCTCACTAATGAGATAATTGAGCGCACTTTGCAGCTGCGGCTCGGTCATTTGTCCCCGCAAGTTGTTGAAAATGAGGTCGATCTTGAGTCCATGGTCGCTCGTGCACGTGCTCAAGACGTCGAGAATGGCCTTTTGATCCGGTGAAAAGTCCGATTCGGCCATACTATTGTCACCGCCATAGCCTCCAATAGCTGCGCCATGGCTCGTCTGCTTCCCCCACTCGTCCTCTGCTCCTTTTGTCGGCGTCTGGAACGACGTCATGGAGACATCAAGTTTCCCAGGCTCTGAGTGCACTGCTGCTCCCCCTTTTGTATTATAACAGTGGACGTAAATAACCTCTAAAAGATGATGCGTGAGCTCGTTCATGTCGTCCAGCGGCGCCACATTGAAACAGGATAAACTCGTCTTGCCCTGGAACGTCCGTAATTTACCCACCACTTGGACGTAACTACCTTCCCGTAGTCGATTCAGCTCGCCGTCACTCGCCTCGGCGTCGTCCAGAGCTGCTAAAAAGTACTGACAATCAAAGCTGCCCGAGCCATCGTCCAATTGGAAGCGGAGACTCGTCGAGTGCGGCGTCAAGTTCGTGAGCAAACCCACGAGCCGCACGCTCGAGATCTCGTGGCCGTCGAGCGTCAGCGCGTCGTCGTCCGGTGCCGCAGCGCTCGAGAGCTTTTGTAGTTGATTAATTGTGACAGGTACAATACTTTGCAGGGCGTTGCTGCGTTTCGTGGGCGTCGTGGATTGACTGTTGCCCGTGGGTTGCTGGCTGGACATGAACCCACCGCCGCCGCCGCTTGTGGTGGTCGAGTAGTCGTCGTTGCCATACGCCTCGTAGCCGCCGCCGTAATTCATGACGGGGTAGGAGCTCTTGGCGCCAATAACTTGAAATGGCGCCAAATGGAACACGAAGTGGATAGTTGGATATAGCGGTTATTTGGGGTTAAGTTTTGAGAGAGTTGGTTTGGTGTTATCTCGTTTTTAGCTAGATGCTGAAGTGGGTTGTATTAGATGCTGCAGTGTTGTGGGTGGCTGTGATGGGTGTCGTACCTCGAAATGGGTAGGATCGAGTAGCCTTTTTTAGATGAGATGGAGATGATGCGCTTACCATAAGACACACCCATTCGAGCGAGTACTATTATTGTGTATCGGCTTACAGGTAACATTTGTACAAAGTGGACATTAGTATTGTGATCTTCATAGGACCAGAGGTTAATATTTAGGAAAGAAAGAGTTTAGTCTCTGCACTGACACATCCGAGCTTTACTTTCCACTAGTCGTCAAAGTCGGCGGAAAGTGAGCGTCAAGAATTTAATGTGGTTGTTTAAAGTGAGCCTCATGTTGTTGAAGTATATATTTCGGATTTGGCTGACCGGTGGCACGCAAAATACAGCCAAGGGACTTACTTCAACTCAACTGCACCATAGAAGTTACATTCTCCGCACGTGCATCCCCGTGTCATGCCTTAGTCAAATATGCATCCGAGATGCTGGTGGTAATTGATCTGCTATACTTCACTGGTAAGATTCCGATTTCGAGTCGAGGGGGACCAAAGATGATCGCGTCCAGTCAGATGACTAGGCAATGGCAATTGTCATGCATAAATGCTGGTATGTAGCGCATCGTTTTTGTATTGCTTTCAGGTAGCTAAACCACCCTGCCCATTTCTGAACAAATCGTCTATTCTTATTTGTATGACTTGCCTCATTACGCGGAAGAATCTTGCTCGGAATATAAAAGCTTCGTACCCCTAGTTTTCAATTGCAGGACGCGAAATTAAGTCGAAAGACCATGGCGTAACACCGACCGGCTCACGTAACACCTGAGCCGGTCCCGTTAGGTATATACTGCACCTAATTTCCCCCAGACAAGACACCAGTCATGTTCTTACATAACTTCCAATCCAAAGGGTCACTGTAGATCGATTGCCCGTGCATTCTTTTCCGTCCAATGCGTCTCGACTCTATTGCACATCACGGGTTTTGTCGACTGGCGATTTCTGCACTTTGTAATCAACATCAGGGTCTGGTTTGAGTGCTCGTCATCAATTTCAATCAGTTATGGAACACAGATCACGAACTGCATCTAGAATTCGCGATAGACTTTCGTCTGGTAGCCAGCTTTTGTTGATGGACGTAAACTATCTCCCAGGTGTCCACTGCTAACTATCAAACTTTCACAACGCTACTCACGTAAGGTCAGCGATCCGAGCACGACAGGAAGTCAAATCTTCACATTATATTCCGACTTTAACCGCATGGCATTCGGGTTCTATTACGAGTACGGTAAAGACTCAGCCGATTGTCGCGTGACGATGGCTGTACTGAACATAAAATTGTCACGCAATATTTTTTTGCTTTGGAACGCGTCTTCGATCGACGTGTTTGGCGTCTAGATTCTATCGATATGCTTCGTATATTAGGATCCAAAGCCAAGCTTTTTAAACCGGTTGAAAGTTCCGAAACGCAACAACTCTTCCATTTATCGCCTTTACCATATTCGATGGTGTAGCAAATTTTATACGCAATATCTGACAACGAGCATACTTTCTCATTCAATTAATGTCAATTTCTTCACCATGGTTAAAGTAATTCACCTATTGCGGTTGCAGCTGTAGGTAGCCTTTTGTTTTTAGTCTTTAGTATTACATGGTCATGCATATGATCAGCGGCTGCTAAGCAGTAACAGATACCGATGTACAAGCTTGTTAGATATGTCTGTAATCGTGCAGTCGTAGCGGATGCTCTGCTAAGCTGTCATGAAACTTCGTCGCCTTCACGTACAACCAGCGATTGTATGGGCAGCATTGTAGAAGCTACTTACGTTTGCGGATCACGCCAAGGGTTCCATTATGATTACATGATGTGGAGGAGTGTACGCAAGCAGCGGACAACCCACAATCAACGGTGCCAATGTACCCTAGAGCTTTATAGAAGTATTTTTGGCGAGTTTACCAGGGCCAGCGCAAATGACTTTCTACTTTCGCAAAACGTATGAATCTTACACTTAGGCGACAGCTGTCTCGCACATTTGCCTGCAACAAAAGTGTGATAGCATCATGAGAGTAAGCAGTCCGAAGTGCAAAGTTTTCGTTCTCGTGGAGGCCGAGATGGGGACTTGTGCGCTGATTGAGAGTCATCCTAGAGACTTCAAGACTATCCACACACTATGCATGCTCGAAGATCAAGCCTCTAGCACTGAAGGCATGTCACATATGCTGTGACACGTCTCGCCACGTGTGGCGGCTAGTCACTTGTTCCGTCCGTCTATCGCGCTATTTATCAGCGTACTGCGACCAGAGTGGGGTTGCGCCATGGTGCACATCAGGAAATTGCGCAATACTGCATAGTATGTCGACGCTTCTAAGCAATTAGGTGTGATTGCGTGAATTGAAATCAAGGTGGACAAAAGCTGGATTCAACCTTGTTTCGTTGCCCACAGCAGTCGACATTATTGCGAGCCCAAAGGGTGAAGCTATTAGTGAGTGCGCGCAAGGTTGAATGCCGAGCTTTTTAATCGTACTTATCTGTGTGTCTGTAAATAACGCGGTTAGGTGTACCTTACACGTACTAAGTGTGATCTAGCCTGTCCCCACCTTCATAGGTTTATAGGCATATACGAAGCCACTCTTTGGCTAGGTCACTATTGTGATGCACGTACGTGATTGGCTTAAAATCGATCAAAGGTAAATATGATCACATAAGCAAATGCTGGACGCTCGTAAGCAAAAGCTGATTGCGTTGATTAAGTACACTGTACTGGGTTAATACAGACATTAACAGCATCATCATACTCATTCTTCAGTGAATGCTGTTGTATAGTGTTTTGCAACTTGATTCAGTTCTCCGAACTGGATTACATATATTAAAGGGCGAGCTCCAGAGCTTGCTCCCCTATCTTAAATGTGCTGTCCCGGTCATCAGCTTTTGAAGCTGATGGTCGGAACCGCATTCACTACCTGACAAGTTGCTGCTGTCACGATCTTGTTGTCATAAAGTGTTTTCGAAGCGACTTCGAAAAGTTGTGTCTTCGCTGGATCGATTTTTGTTTGAACGCAGCTGCTACCGTATAAGACTTTCCAGAAGACCTTGTTACATCAAGAAAATCATGACTGACAACCATATTCAACGATTTCCCAGTCTCTTGTCTAGGCTCATGCTTTGGTGGAGGCTACTCTTGTTATTGGTGTGGGCGTGGTGTTTACGAAAGAAGGTATCGTACAAGCACACAACGCCAGGTACTCTTACCTTTTCTACGAAGGTATGCATCTAGCTCTGAGTGATCAAAACTTGACCTTTTTGTCACCATTCTTTCGCCCTGTTGAAGAGCCAACCAAGATTTTGTGGCCGGCACAATATTGCTCGGTGCTTAGCTTGAGTAGGACTGAGTTCTTGAATGGCGAGGTACCAGGGACAGAGAAGGAGCACATATGAGAAGGAACCTCTACGAACACCGGGGGATATTTAAGACGAAAAGCCATGTCACGGAATTACGAAGGCCCATTCTAGTTCGCCTTCTGCAAGCGCAAACACCTCATTAGCATTTTAGCGTGCATCAAAAATCTTCCACAACATTACGCTAACGTGTTGTCGGACACGATAACGCCCTGGCTTGATTATTCCTTCGTGAACCACAAGAAAATCACCATGAAGCACGCACTGTTTTCGTGCGAGTATGTTCAGCACGACAACCGCATTCGGAACTTTTCACGTTCATCACGCGTGTCTCTGCTCCGAATCGTACGGTGGACCGCGTTCGCTCCACCTGAAGACAACGAATGCTCCTGTCTAATCGCGCTAAAGCCCGTCTACAAATTTTGCACGCAAAACCACATCTCGGCACTAATCTGCCATCGTTCTATGTACGTTGATTTGTGTTGTAAGGTCGAGTTCTAGATGGTTGGCAAATGCAAAGTGAATGTGTTTAGGTCCTTAGTTCGCAGACTCTTTTGCTACTCTAAGCCTACTGTATTCTTCAACTGCACATTCGTAATCGCTATGTCGCGCATTACTAATCGTCTAAACGTACCGTTTGGTTCCCACTCTCTGGCCGAGGCGTCTTCTCTTCAACAATTTGCACCATTCGAGACTAGTTTAGTCACACTGGTGGCTCTGTTATCATGTAAGTCGCCGCTCTTGCTGAGTCCTGCGGTACGAACGCAAGCAACTAAGCAGTTTGGTTGGAGAGTAAGAGGGGTATATTATTGTTGTTTCAAATTTAAATGTCAATCAATTAATTGTCTATACAATTATCATATTCCATGCTAGCCAGCTCTTCCATCAGCATGTAATTTTCCCTTCCACTTCGCCTCGTGTCTTCTCTGATTGGCGGTACGATAATTGACGGACACCACAGCCGATCGTAGCAAAAAGTAAGATCAATTATCGAGTGAAGTCAACAAAACATCCATAATGACCCATATTGATGGAGTTCAGTGAAACGGGCTTCCTCATTTCAACTAATACAGTACCAAATGGATATACTGGGTGCGATCAACAATCGACACCTCGAACAAGCCGGATCGGAGACATGAAGTGGACATACCCGATACAATAGCAGCACATAACGTGAGGCGAAGTTGTTTCACGACTGCTCCGACCACACCTTCGCGATAGTCCACATTATCCACGCCCTTTTCAGTGCGCTGTTATTTAACCCCGCTTGGAAGGTGCGAGCATTACAGTCCAGCGTCTGGTCGAGCTGGATCGACATATTTCCGGCTCTCTCACAGTGCTTGATACTGTATCGAAGACAACCTCATCGATTCGGCCTACTCGATATCGTTCAACGTCCATCCGGGGACGTAAAAATGCGATACCAGCCACCGACGTTCCAGGCTTTCAGATGATCCACTCACCACTCAGACGCCTGTTTGTTGTTTACTGCGCATAGATATTGCAGCTGGTACAGCCTCGCGTTATATCAGAGCTTCTCTCCGTTGTTTTGTGGACACGCCGCCCGCAGCCGCAGAAAGACTTCCCGTTTTAGCTACGTCCATCAACCATCCCTATCAATATCATGCCAGTCTATCGCCGTCGCTCGACTTTCCGCCGTACCGTCAGGTTTGCA
Organism: Hyaloperonospora arabidopsidis Emoy2; assembly: GCA_000173235.2. NCBI lineage: Eukaryota > Oomycota > Peronosporomycetes > Peronosporales > Peronosporaceae > Hyaloperonospora > Hyaloperonospora arabidopsidis. The sequence goes on from JH598219.1 coordinate 307,542, forward strand.
AATCCTTACGCTCTGACAATCACAATGTGTCTCTTTTGATCAACAAAAAAGAACCCTACTTTCTGTCGTAGTACCAGAAGTTTATGAGCTCCGCTCAACTCTTCTCTTCCCGCATTCCCTTATTTCTACTCTTCTACTCTTGTGACCTCCACTGCCTTACATCCAAATGGGGACTTCATGTCCCCCTTCCAAGGGCGACCTCATGGCCCGAATGTCCTTCATGAGTGGCACGTCGCAATACAAAGACATTGGACAGGACAAAGGTTTTGCGGAAGCGAAAACACCTGCTGATCACATGAACATTGAGGGTGGGGCGCTCCGTCAGGGTGAAGCACCTGATCTAAAGAGCAAAGAGAGCTTCGGACTGCTAGTTCAATACGCTGCTGTAGGGCTCAACTATGGCGTTTTACCCGCCACGATTTACCCGTTCCTGCAAAATTACATGAATGCGTCCGGTGCTCAAGTCACTATGGCAGCGACCTTGGTGGTACTACCCTGGAGTTTCAAGTGCTTCTACGGTATCTTGTCCGACTGTAGACCACTGTGGGGCTATCGTCGTCGACCGTGGATGGTCATTGGGTGGGCCATCTGTCTCACCATGCTCCTCGTGATGGCATGTATGCCAGCAGGAGACCCGTACTACACTGTACCAGCTGACCGAGACATCATGCCAGCTGAATACACCCCTGAAATCGAAGCACGGATCAATTACCGCGCTTCTTCACAAGCGGGCAAGTACGTCCTGCTTATGTTTGTCGCGGCCGTGGGCTACGTGATGGCTGATGTCTGCGCCGATAGTATCGTGGTGGACTTTGCCCAACGGGAGCCACTCAAGACGCGTGGCAAGACTCAGTCGGCCATTTACTCTGTGCGGACGCTATTTGTCATCCTTGGTCAGCTCCTTACTGGTTTCTGCTTTAACGGAAAGGAATATGGCGGCGACTTTGACTTTTCCATCACGTTCCCGCAACTGATGCTGATTCTCGCTGTGTTAACGGTACCGGTAATCCCGATGACTTGGTTCTTCATCAAAGAAGAGAAGGTGCTTCGTGTGGAATTCAAGCGCTACATGATGGAGCTCTGGCGACTGATTCAGAAACGCGCCATCTACCAAATTATCTTCTACAGCTTCTTCAGTAACCTGTTTTCCGGTATCTCGTATACGGCTGCGTCCCCTGTGCAGTCGTACATGGTCGGCGTCACTCCTATCAACAGCACGATCAGCGATATCCTCGGCAGCGTGTTGTTCCTCGCTGGCATCATGATCACGTCCAAGTGGGGCTTACACTGGAATTGGCGCTATATGATCATGTTCACGGGTGGCCTGGTCATTGTTGTCGACTGTATCACGACGTTTGTCACGGTCTGGGACGTCTTCCGCAGCCAATGGCTCTGGCTTGGACTGCCTCTGACAGTGCAGCTTCCAGCCGGAGTCAATTTTGTGATTTCCGGTTTTGTGGTGGTTGAGCTCGCTGGTGTTGGCAATGAAAGCGTTGTCTTTGGCCTCATTACTATGGTCGCCAACCTCTCCTCCCCGTTCGCTTCAGCCTTGACCCTGATGATCAATCAGCCGTTCGACCTGACCACCGAGCGCATCCGAGCTGACGACGCGTCGATTCGAATGGACATCACGTATGTTGTGATTATCATGTACGCAATGTCGATCTTCTCGTGGGTCTTTTTGGTTTTTCTACCTCCTCAGAAAGAAGAAACGCAAGAGCTTCTGCGTACGAGTGGTAGCAGCAAAGTCATGGGTGCAGTCACGGTGGCGTACCTCACGTTTGCACTCCTCTGGTCGCTCACGACCAACACCATGGCTATGTTCGAAACCACATCGTGTCTTTTTATCGCTGGTGGAAGCGGTTGCTAGACCTTCTATTGCGTGTCGATATTGCAGGTACTTGTTATAGTCGAACGAAGACGACGAAACAGAGTCTGGGGTCATATCGCTTGTTACTTTGACTACGATAAAGAAGATCCTGTCGCCGTTCATGCATGAGTGATTTATTGTTTACACATTGTACTACTGCCACGCGCACGAAAGGCTGAAATATATAGAGGGAGCAAATTACTGCTGTGAGATTCGTATAGACGTAGATGTACCATTTCTTGATTAAATATAAAAAACAAGCAAAAAAAATCGGAATGGCCAGGCAGAACGTGACCTGGTCGTTCAGCTATTCATCCTTACGTGAAGCCTGTTGGCACTTCGACATGTTTCTTGGCATCGATGACAAACCGTGCGCTCTACAGCAGAGCTCCTTCGAAGAGAAGACAATACGTTCATAAAGGTAGTCAGATCTGCTCCTGATCTGCAAAAGATGCCGACGTCGGCCAAAACGTACCGGAAAGCAGCAAAGAACAGCGAATAATTGGAATAGCTACTGACGTGAATCAGCTTTGGGAAGGGTATGCAGCAGCTTATCTGATAACACCGTCATAGACAGACACAACTTCAGGGTCCACCCATTACATCTGCTTAGTTAAGATAATGTTTTGCTCGACGAGGATCTAGCAGCACGAAGGGATAAACTTCATTTCACAATCTCGATCCATTATTGGGGGTCGGAGATGATTCGATTATTGATAGTTGTACTGCATACTTTTGTTGGTTGTGGTTGATGTCGGACGTCAGTAAGCAATCCACACACAACCTACCGAGAAAGGATACATAGCGGAACGATACGCGGAATAACATATGTAGCTCGCAAGCTGAAAATATAATTGCGAGCCCGAAGGGTGAAGCTATTAGTGACTGTGCGTAAGCTGAATGCCGAACTCTTTAATCGTACTTATCCGTCTGTCTGTGTGTGTGTCTGTGTGTGTAAATAACACTAGGTGTACCTTATACGTCTCACTTAGTACGATATAGCCTGTCCCGTCCTCATAGGTAGAAGATACGCATTATAGGTGTCACTCGTCAATTAAGTCACTAATTGCGACCTGTTGGAGAGTGAAAGTCAAACACGCACCTATGCCCGCGCGTGATTGGCTCAAAAGCGGCCAAGGCGAACAGCAGGCTAGCATGCAAATGCTCGACACAAATGGGCAGCAAAAATCTCGCTTCTTTCGCAAAGAGTAGATGTGAAGTAGTTTTTAATCGAAGAACGTACTAAATATATATAGGATATGTTACAGAGAATAGTTTAAATGCACGCCTTAAAGTTGTTTAATGGACGCCTTGTTAAATATACGCCTTTTTTTGTTAGCGTAACCGACCGCAGGCTACTTTCAATGGAAGCTTTGATTAATGACAGTCTAGTTCTGGCTAACGTGACCGACCGTCGGCTCAGATTTACTGTCAGGAGAGTAAAACATTTATCGCAGAGCAGATCTCAATTAATCTTGATTAGGTTGTTATCAGTCGGCTTGTGAGTAGATGTTTAAGCTGTCTCTCATGGCTCATCTCTACGCATTTCTATCACTTAGCATTTACCGCAGCCCCTATTTTGCGGGTATAATCAGATACTACTACTTATCACAGCAAGTTTGTTTCGATCCTTTACTTGACTAGAAATGTCTTGAGCCTTTTTGTACAGGTCGAATGCGATGTAACTCAGCTAAAGAAGAGTAGATGACACTTGTCACACCTGAATTCAGCAATTCTGGCTGATGATAAGAATGCTTGTGTGTGGGTGATGATAGCCTAAAAACTACTCTCAAAACCGTACGGACCCATCGTAGATATAACCAAAACAACCCATTAAGCGAGGGCGCTGATAATTTGAGGTAAAAGCGAGAGAGACTAGTCAGTTTACGATGCGGTAATTCGTTTTTATATTCCATTAAAAATTTGAGACATCGCTTCACTCTACAGCAATGTGTACGCCAGTCATTAGTAAGCCGATGCGGAAATCTACGTAAAGAATCGTTCAACAGATAAGAATTCTTCAAGGTGCAATCGACGAATCAGGTATAAAAAGAAAATGGAAAGTGGGATTCACAACAAATATGCTATTAATTAAGTAGCAGTATTATCGGTCATGTCCAGCTAAATTTTTCGTATTGTGTGGATGTGCTGTGAGAACTTGCCATTGTTGTCCGCACCTTTTCGTATGACACTTGAAAACCCATCATTTATGAACGTTTTGACGCCGAGGTCGATTGTAAAACGTTTACGCCACCGATTGTCAAGTGTGAGGGCTTAAACTACATCTTTAAAAAGGGCAAATACCACTATTTGTGCCCGGATCTCTAAATCACCTGCAGTAGATCGTTATTGCATCTCAAAATAGACGCATATTTTAGCTTAAAAAAAAATTCTCGGTATGCGGCTACTAAAAAAGTACGCAACTAATACTAGCTGAAAGAGCGTACAATAAGCTTTATTTTGACGTGTATTAGCTAATCAGGCTCTAAAAAATGAGCTTATTTTTATTTTTTATGAAAAGGGACAAGCATGTTGAAACGGAGGGAGTTTGTCAGTTACCAGCTGTCTGCTCAAGTGATGTCAGCTGTTATCACTGTAATGTGCCCATTAAATTTGGGGAAGTCCCGTAAAAAAAACTAGTATATTGAATTTCAGCCTTAGTTTCTGGTGCAACAAACAAGCTTAAAATCAAGGAAATATTGCAAAAGAGACAGAATTTAGCAAGTTTCACCAGAATGTGACAGGATATGTTTAAAACACACGGTGAATCACACAGCCGTAAACTACGTCAGTGACCAGTAGGTACCGAGTACCTCTCTTGGTGGTACAGAGTACCGATGCGATATAAAGGACCAGAAGATTGATGTTGCAAAAGGAGGTGTTGTATGCACTCTAGCGGAGTAGTGCATGCCCCAGTGTTCTGTGCTGGGAGGTGTGGGTTCGATTCCGACGTAAGTGTTGCTAAAGGTATCTCGTGATAGCTTGAGGTAATTGTACTTGTTCGGACCTGGGCATAATTTCGAGTTTGGTGCAGCTCTCTCCAGTCTAGGTCAATTTTAGGGTCAGACCTTTAAGCCATACCGGATCATCGCTGGGTCGTCGCTGGTGGGAGAACGTGCCACCCTAACAGTGATGACTAGTGGTCACTTCGAACAAGTCAAATGGGATTGCTCCATAAGGGCATACATTCTCGGTCAGCAAGTCACAAAATCTTTTGTCCCACGAGTCACAGAATTATACTCAAAGTGTATTATGAAGAGAATGACATGATTTTTATATGTTAGGCCTCAGAAAGGTGGCAGGTCGCACGGTTGTGTCCATTAATGCTACCACACTTTCCGCACTAGTACGGTCTATGGCTTCTTTTTCCCACGATCTAAATGCTTCTTTTCTTGGGTCTTCCCGCCTGACGGATATATTTGCTGGTGGAACGCCTTGGTTGTTGACAATAGTATGATCCTCAGGAATCAGAATGGCACCGACGGTCGTTCGATAAGTCGTGACTTGGTAGCCCTGATTTGTTAGCAATGATAGCTCAGAGATTTTCTTCCTCGCATTGAGCGCCGCGATAAGATGACGACCTGCAATCTTCAACCTCAGCCAAGTCTCACACGAGCAAATCATTGAGGTCGTATCAACTTTTCGCTGCTTCAAAATGGCTGAGTGACAAGGCAGAAAAAGGAAACGTGGTCGTCACTGCCTACTGAGGTGTACTCTTCGGCTTGCTTCAGCTGGTCTGGAATTTGGCCTCAGCTCGAGGAGTGACCGCGTGTCCTACTCTTAATTATAGTTGTACGTGCTGATTGCGAGCGTACACATTGCCCATCAGTATTGTTGCGTAGCTCTTCAAGCACTCGAAGGGTATCATCATTCGGGTTTCAACTTCAAGCTCTTGGCTTGCTCACTCTCTCCACGAAATTTGTTGTCCGCCATCCGCAGAGTGGGCTCCTTGAAGTGCGAGTGGGGTACCAGATTGGCTGCTGGTATCGCACGTAAGTACATTATAGTGTTCTTGTTGACGGCTTCCAGATTTTTGATCTCGGCTTCAAGTCGTGCTTGGGTGGTTGCCATGTTGGCAGCCCAGACTAACTTCTCCTGAGTGACACTGAGACGTACCGACTTTTCCGCTCTCATATTCCCTAGTATGGCAGGGAAAACAATCAAGGTGTCAAGGATCAGGTCTGTTGACCGACTTACCGATGATATGACGGACGAAGTGCATGTTGAAGATGCCGAGGCTAGTCGCGGCTGAGATGAGCCCCAAGTTCCAATGACTGAATGTGGGCAAGTCTTGAGTGGGAATCCGTGAGACAGGACACACCCAAAGAACGACGCGTAGTTGTCGTTGTCTTCAACTGGAGCCCAAGCGAATGCTGCTGTCTGATTGGAGAAGTTGCCGTCACCACCTACGAGAATCAGCTTGACTCCTTTGTATCGGCGATGCTTTTGTGTGCCGCGTTAGCACTGTAAACACATTGGCCATTTAGGAACCAGTTGGCATTCAGGACAAAAATAAACGCCTGAAATGGCTCGACTTGTAGCACTCGAACACTGTGTAGATACCCGGGTTAAGACGCTGCAACTCGGATAAGAATCTGGGAAGGCTCGTATTTGTAGTTGAATACTCTGAAAATATTTGTGCCGTGACGATTACTTTTGTGCAATACATTTTGTTCTGTGAAGCTCTCACTCCCACCTGATGACGCAGCTGTACGACAAGATTGCGCGCGGGGAATGATGGGTTGGAAGCGAGGGTGGCCCGAACGACGTGATGGGCTACGAGCTTTTGCGAGTCGTTTTCGCACTTCCTAAGCCGTTAACGTGGTCAAGCTTGACCCGCGTCACAGACCAGTCGCCTGGACTTCCTTTTTGGATTCTTTCGATGTGAGACACCTATTACACCCTGTCGTCAAACTGGAACATTGTATATCTCTGAACTGACCTCCTCGAGAGGTGACACATGCATTCATGTAGCTATATTGCGTCAACCGCGTCTGTACCTGTCGCCCATCTTTCCTTCATCAAGCGCTCTGCGTCGACGCCCGAATCCATCGTCTCCGAGATCTTCTTCTGTTTTTGGAACACTTTTGTTATGAATTCTTTCTTGGCTTGTATCTGA
>JH598219.1:342848-403016 GCA_000173235.2 Hyaloperonospora arabidopsidis Emoy2
CACGTGCAGCATTCTCGTCTTCAATTTGGGCTTCATCAGGTTCAGAGCCGCCTCCACGCCCACCCATATCACGGTAAGACAACGACGGAGACAACCGCGACGACCCTACTCCACCACGCTTACTGTTTGCTGAAGAACCACGCATACCGAACGACGGCGCAACATTTCCACTACTGCTTCGTGAACCAGACTGGTTACCCGCGCCAGGCGAAGGCTGCCGGTTCGAGTTAGGTGTGTCACTAGAACCAGACCCGTATGCCGAGTGCTCGCGTAAGCTCTGTGCATGTGTTTGAATTCGAGCCAGCTGAGATATGGCCTGCAGCACGTCGTGCCATGAATCACCGAGGTAGTTCCCCTCCTTTACACTGATAGAAATCAGAGCCTTGGTAGCCTCCATATGTTTCGAGCGCATCAAGCGTGAGTGCGTTGTGTGTAGTGCAGTAAACTTGGCCAACACCATGACGAACGCATTCCGCTCGGCTGGCATATCCAGTCTAGCAGCGAGATGCACAGCATGCCGGAATGAATCTAGACAGAGCTGGATGGCTTCTGCTGACTCGGAACTTTCAAAGGTCACCGAGCATGCCGCTAATAGTGGGGCCCAAAGTGTATCGAACATTGGGCGGACGTGCGAACGCTCGCTATACCCCGAGACTTCCTGGAACGCAAACGACGACGGATCTGGTGTTACAAGAGTCGACCCAGCATTGCTACTTTGTTGCGATACGGGAGAGGTCGGAGAGCCTGGCGTGGTAGAAGCACTGAATCGGCTGCTGCGAGGAGAAGCAGAAGATTGTTGTTGCCCTCGCGACGATGCCGGCAGGCGACGTTTAAAAAGAGCCTCAGACTGGCGTACCATTGACTGACGCTCTTTGATGTATGCGTCACGGCGCAAGCGATCGGTAGCTGCACCTGAAGCTCCAAACAGAGAGCTTGCAGCAGTGGATGCGACACCACCACGGCGTCCGCGGAAATCGTCGTCTTCCTTCAAAGAAATAGGTGTCGCCTTTATTCGGTCGAAGATAGCGCCCATGTAGTCCTCAGGTAAATCCTTCCCATCGTTGATACCGCGGTTGTTGCGCAGAAATCCGGCTTTGTCCATCTTTTTCTCCTCTGCAATACTTGGGTTGTGCAAATCTGTTTGCAGCATAATGATGGAGAAGGCTAGGATGAAAGCTGTGTCTGCGCTAGGAAACAATCCAGGTGGACACGAACTGAAGAACCGCTCAGCAAACTTTTCCATCATACGATCGATCTTCTGTGATTCGCCAGGTAGACGGAAACCAGCAAGAAAATGGCGAATAGCTACATCAATGTCTAGACCTGTAAATTCCATCATATCCACGTATTCGTGCAGCACTTGCACACAGAAACCTCCCTGATAATGAACGCCATTGCCAAGGTAGTCGCCTACCATCGTTTTGTCCAGCTTATTGTTGTGCATGTGTAAAAATCCAGCAACATCACGCGGCGAGCCTTCGCCCATGTGCCCGTGAGCAACAAGATACGCGACGCCAGCACTAGGTTTTACATTAAATTTGAGGATTCCCGTGGCCATTTCTTCCTGGCGCTTCTTCTTGCTTTTGAAAGCCTCGACTGCCGACATAGTAGATGAAATGATTGGAACCAAGTCTGGCGGGGCAACATTGTCTTCGTCCTCACCGTTTTCGCCATCATGAGACTGCTCCCCCTCGCGCTGGGAAGAGTATTGTCGTTCGATTTCAACGAAATTCGCTGCCTTTTTTAACGATGCAGCAGTTGCTGTGAGGCATTCGAGACCCTTCAAGGCGAGAGCCGCATCCTGCTGCTGCATCTTGATCCGCGCGCTGGTCGACAAGCTGGCAGCGTACTGTTGTGCTGCTGCGTCTTGAGAGCGACTACCCTTAGCGGTCTTGGCAAGCGCATGCACGATCTGCTTAAACAAGTCATTGGTATTCCACTCGCAATCGTAATTGATAAAAATTTCGCCTATAGTTGGCGGGTCGTCACAAATGGCACGCAAAGCTTCCAGTACGAGCAGTTTGTGCTCGAAGCTGGCGTTCTCGGACTGCAGTAAGCGCAGGAAAATGCTTGTAATGAAAATGTCCAACTCCGTCTTCAAATGGCGCTTGAAGTTACGCAACAATACCAAGAAGACTTGCAGTGACAACGACACGATCTGCGTGTAGTTGCTCGTGCAATTTTGCAGTAACGACTGACAAAGGTATTGTCGTATGACATGCACGAACCGCTCTCCTTGTCGAAACGATGGACCGGCATTCTTCAAAATGTCTTTCACCAGCTCCAGCGACAGGATTTTGCTTTGGAACGCAAAAGGGTCTTCAGGGTTAGCACCGTTTCCTGCTCTTCCAGCCACGGAAACGCTGACGTCATTTGTCGTTGGAGAATCATCAGCCACCGACCGCATAGAAATTCGGCAAAGTGATCGGAACAGCAGAAACGCGTCCTTGTGCAGCACAGACGGGAAAGTAGGGGCAGATCCTTGCTGCGAATGGGGCGCCGCCACCTCGACGTTATTCCTTGTCGTCGTAAACGAGGCTGCTGGTTCTTCCGAGCACGCTAATTCATGCGGAAGCAGAAGTAGTGCTACAACGGACGGATACATAGCAGCCGTCGCTTCAGCACGCTCGAGCCGACCAGTCGCGTCTCGATCGATATTGCATGCAGCACCCTTGTGTTGCACTGGTTCCCCTTGTTTGTGTTCTTTTCCTTCTTCTTCTCCATCACGTTGTTGTTGCTCACGTTCGTGCTTTTGCAGCGACGCCAGCAACGTCACCGCCGTCTCGTCTTCCACTCGTCGATCGAACGTCTCCATCCTTTGAAACACAATGCTCAGAATCTGCTGCAACGTGGCTTTGGCCACTGTCCGGTTCATCGCACTTTTACTCACCAAGTGCACGTGGTAACACGCCCGCACTGCTCTCAAAAGCGCCTGTTCATGCACTTCACACGTCGGCGTCGTCACGGCCGTGAGCAGCACGCGCAACACTTGAATCTGCACATTATCGTCCAAATGGTCGCTGCAGTCGCACGCCACGTCCACGATGCAGTCAATCACACGCACACTCTCGTCTTCAAGGCCAGTACCGTCTCCATCTCCTCTAATGACGCCACAATCGCTACTTAACGGCGTAGCAGCAGCGAAAACCGCACTTATCCCATTGGTCCCGCTCATCCCACTTATCCCAGATCCCAAGCTCAACCCCAAGCCAAATCCCGGTCGCCGACCGGGATTTGATGACGATGACGACGCTGCCGCGACTTTTTGCACGAGGCGACGCCGCACGCTTTTGGAGATGGCTACACCTGCTTCCTTGAGGTACCCGAATGCTAGGAACTTCTCGAGACAATCCAGTGCAACAGCAACGAGCTTGGCGGAGCGGGTGAGACAAGCCAAGAGAAAGGGTTCGAAGGGTACGTCGAGGGTACCCCCTTGGGTGGTCACTTGCGTAACCTTTGCCTGCGTGCTGTCGATCAGGTCGCGTACCTCGCGATGGCTGCGGGTACACGCTTGACGCAACTTGCTCAGCGACTTGAGCACGAGTGACTCCATGGGGGTACGCGAGGGTACGCAAGCGAGCACTCGAGACAGCGACAGCGAACCTGCTGAGGGATAAACGTGCGTCGACGCAAGCGGTACTCGAGATAACGATATGCTAATTTAGAGGTCACGAAATGGCAGAGCAGGCTATGCTACAACAGAGGTGGACTATATTCCAACGAAGAAAAAAGGAAGATCCTCGTCTATGCGACAGAAAAAATAGCAACTTGTCGATAGGATGTGGTCGACTCTTTCCTGTCAAAACCGATACGATCGATGTATATCGTATGTTACAGGCAACCTTCAGCCAGCCAGCCAGTCACTTTGTCACGATAAATGTGCAAAAAGTCAGTACTAGTATAAACTATGCAGAAAGTCGCACGTAATGCTACGAGACGCTGCGGCCTGTGGCGTCTCCCGAGTGCATGTGAACCCAGTTTCTCTGCCTGCACTTCCATAGCTGTTTCAGCCCGTACTTCATCGTCTCACGCTGCGAATCGCTGCGTTCTAAGCGCTCCATTGGCCGCGGCCGAGCCATCGACTCTCGGTCGTCGTCAACCCACCGCTTTGCGACTTAATACGCACATAAAAGAGACGAACGACAATGCGACGACGATGATGACGCCAGAGCCGGTGATTGGCCGAAAAAAAGAGCGCTTCAACGTCCATTGGTACGTCATGCAGCAACAGCTGCCGCTGGAAGAGGTGCTGCTATTGGTACAGAACGAGGTGCAGACCAAGACGCTGAACGTTGTGACCGTGCGGCATGCAGTGGACTCGTTCTACTTCTACTGCGCGCAACAGGCGGAGAAGAATGAGCTCTCGGACGCTTTTCGACGACGAGTACTGCTCTACTTTGACCAGGAGCTCTTTGTCGACGACTCGACACGACCATTTGTGCTTGGAAAGTCGCTGAATGAAGCAGTTTTTGGCTCAGTGATCAAGCTGCAGCTTGCAGGAGGAGACGTGGAGGCGGCCTGGACGCTCGTGAATAGACTGACGCATACACTGAGGAGGGTGGATGGAAACGAAGCTTCGAGACTGCATTTTCGGACTGTGAGTCCGTTGCTCGAGCACGAGTGCAGACTTGATAACTTTCAAAGCGCGTATTCGAAATGGCAGCAGTTAAAGCAACACGGTGTAGAGTGGACGAAGGCGATGGAGGACGTGCTGGTGCACATGGTGATTGCGTGCGTGAAGCAAAATGAGCGACTGGAAACGCTAGAAGAAGCGAGCTCAAGCAGCGTTCACTTTCATGACCAGATGACGTCGTTGTTGCATGACCTGCAATTGGCGTGTCGAGAAGTGTCTGTGCCAAATGCACAGCACCTGCAACGTGCGTTTCGTGCTGCTGGATATAGTGTGGAGACCGTGCCAAGTGATGCGAGGATGCGATCAGGGTGTCCGAGTTGTGGACACGCTTTGAGGAAGCAGGGGATGTCAGAGCTTGAACGTGCGTACATGTTGTCTGCTATTGAATTCCGTCGAAGCAAAGTGCCCCCAGGAAATACGGTGAAGGAGTACCTGGAGCCGTTCCAGAAGTGGTTGATGCTTCGATATGAAACGTTTCAGCTGAAGAACCTAGCTGAAGAAGATGAAGCGACCGGCAAGTTCCTGCACTATGTGCTGGACGGACCCAACATTGCATACATCAACCAGAACTTCAGCGCCGGAACATATCGTTTGGACCAGGTCGATGCTGTCGCGAGAAAACTTCAAGCACAGGGCCATCTTGTTAGCATCACGATGCCTGCAGCTTACCTAGCTGACAAATTTGTGGTGCGCATTCGCACCAAGCACTTCAAGGAAATGCGGCGTCAGGGTAAATTTGTCACGCGCGAACGCACATCAGAAGAGAAGACGATTCTCGCACGTTGGCAGAAGGAGGACATGATCTACAGTTGCCGCACAGACTTTTTGTCCGACGATCTTTTTTGGCTGTACGCGAGCGTGCTAATGGGTCGTGAAGGCCGCGTCGTGACGAATGACCAAGGCCGCGACCATGTCTTTGCTCTTCTTAACGGCCACACCACTACGCGTGGAAACTGTCGGCAACCGAAGAAGGGCAAGGCGAGTACACATGGAGTTGAAGACCACTCGGGTATTGCCAACATCTCGTTGGACCTGCTTGCTCGTTGGAGGGACCTGGCGATCGTGAACATTGAGATCAAACACGAAGAAGTCGAGTACAGTTCGGCAGCTGGACGCGATTCGACGGCGCTGGTTCCCATCGAGTTCATCCGACTGCTCCATCCTCAGCCGTTCTCGCGCGTCCCACAAGTGACAGCTCCTCAGCACTTTCACTTTCCAATTGCAGACCAAGCGACTAGTACGGAGCATCGAAATCCAGTCCAGAACCAGCGGAAACGCACTCGATGGCTTTGTGCATATCGCAAGGAAGCTATCAATTAGAAGAACTTGTTGACTTATTCAGTCGTAATGATGGCTTCATCCTCTACTGCTGCAATTGAATGGTAGACTAGTCTATGAGCAGGTTATGACGACCTCCTTTTACAGTCACCTAAACGTCATTATTGTGAACCTATCCTTAATGAGCATGTAGATATGACATACTTAAATTGGACACGACCACAAACTTGGCTACATTTTTATTACTGAGCTTAGAAGATTACAAATCTTAACGAGTGGCTACTGCTGCATCCCCTAGAAGAGTTGACCTTGACGCACTTACTTATATACACACTTGCCTTCCTTGTTGCACACGAAGCCATCATCGCACCCCTTTTCCACGATCATACCTTTGTCCGGGTGAAAGCACTGCGTGCCAGTGGGTTTTAGGCACGTGTTCGTACCGTTCGGACAGTACGAGCCAGCTTCACACTTCTTGTAGCAGACTCCAAGCGGGGACTCCTCGACGTGCACTCGAACGTGGATACTGGATTGGCCCTCAGCAGCCGTTGACTGGAACAGGCACACGACGGCGACAAGAGCGGGAGTGAACACGGTCGAGAGTTTCATGATACTTTCAGTTTGTTACTTGCTTATTGTAGATCGGTAATGGGTTGCGCTTGGTTTGGACGGCGGATTCGGAAATGAATCATGTGGACGTCATTGACAAGAAGATACCGGTACAAAATAAATCAGGGACCATGAGCGCCAGCGGGTCTCATTGATCAACTACTGTACAAATCTTCTCTACACGAGTCGATTCACCTTATGTACGAGCCTTCAGAACTCGTCACACGAGATAAATACGTCGTCCCTCACACGGTGTGGGTGTATTGTCGATCTAAACACGTTCCGTCAATGACCAATTGACGATTGCTACGGTATTCTTTCCTCTGCGAATGAGAATGCAACTTGTTCAACAGGTCGAGGTCACCAGACAACTACACAGAGGTTAATTGTAGCTTTCTAAATTAGTTTTAGCTCACAATGGCCGCGAGCCGCGAGCCGCAAGAAATTAAGAAAGGACTACACCATTGTTTGTGAGTAGCTAGTTTTCGCCGGACTCGCCCCGCTTCTTTGACGACTAAATTGCTTGCGATTTCAGCATCGTGGTTTTTTAGGAGTCGCAAGTGCAAGAAGTGGGTAGAACACATCGTGAGAGCGATCGTAGCGTACGACATGGCTATAGTATTTAGAAACGTTTGATTTTGATTAGGTTCGCACTGTGTGATGAGTGGCTACATAACTGAGCCCGTTCGACGCACGTGATGTTCGCTTGGAGGAGACGATCTCTCGATAGTCATACCTATCAGATTTGTAAATCGTGCATTCCTTTTGTACGTAAATTTCTTTTCGCAGGTTTCCATACAGCGCGCGGGTCAATAACGTGATGATGAGAGTTTTGTATAAAACACTTTTTATAGAAGTGGATTTTCGAGACAAAAAGTGCTGTAAACATGTCGTCGCTTCGAAGCTTTGACCAACGGAAGCGCACACAATTTTGTCTCATTATTGTCGAGTCGTCTAATATACAGCCCAGCCCAAAAATGAATCGGTGTCAAATCGAGAGTAAGCGCTGAAACGTCATGTCTACTGAACGCTGTAGTAGAGGAAGCAAGATTCGTAGGCCTGTCCTCCTGTACGTTGTTGCCATAGATGTTGTTCGGTAGCTATGCTGGCAACGCATACCGAAAACCTCCGACTGAGCAATACGTATACTGCTGTCACTTGTGCGCGTCATTCCTTAACCAGAACTAAGGTCTATGCTTAGCACTAATGCGCATGATACACATTCTTTGGTAACGCAGCTTGCTCATTGTACCTTACCAGCAATCGCCATGGCGAAATCATCTACACACTCAACTGCACATATTTTCAATCAGTTAAAGTCTTAAGAGCTCCTTTTCGTGCAACACAATCTCGTGACGTGTTGCCTGCTTCACCACAAACAGTGCCACGGCAAAAACCTTGGACACGAAGTCATGTCAATTGGCCACGTGTACAGCAGCGCTCACACATTTGCGGTCCTTAAGGGCCCCGCAAGATAACTGGAGGATATCTTGGCTCGGCTGTACCGGTCAGGCTCCATTTGCTACATGGCAGTCACTCGAGCCAGTATCCTTATGCTCAGCTTCATCATCAGTGTATTTTCAGCACGATCCATGAAAAACGGAAAATCATTGTGGTCTGCACAAAGTTGGTGAAGATATAAGACTGACGTATGTCCACACATTGAGCTGATACCGTTCCGGTAAGACTGGCGTAAACAATGACGAACACAGAACGAATTCTGCAGGGTCATTTCTGACACTGTGTCGTCTCGCGATAGAAGGATAAATGTCGAACAAGTACTGCTTTTTAGGACCTTATTTAGTCCAACTACTAGCTCATACGCTTCACATACACGACAA
Organism: Hyaloperonospora arabidopsidis Emoy2; assembly: GCA_000173235.2. NCBI lineage: Eukaryota > Oomycota > Peronosporomycetes > Peronosporales > Peronosporaceae > Hyaloperonospora > Hyaloperonospora arabidopsidis. The sequence goes on from JH598219.1 coordinate 351,210, forward strand.
AATTAAAACGTGAGGAAAACGCGAACGCTCGCATGACGCGTTTGCTTCCATCTTAGTTGTACGCACTTGCGTCTGTTACACTTGAAACCAGTATCGCAAAAAAACATTCCCCGGGATCCTACATGTGGTCGGATTAAAGTAGTGCTTGCCAAGAGCTTGTGGCAGCCCTTCTCCCCACACGGACAGTACTGACCCGAGGGATAAGAGGGTATGTAGCAGATGGCGCCGTCGACGTTCTACTTCACGGCGTCAATGGATGAACGACTGTTTTTAAGCAGCTGAGCGCTTGGAGAGATACATGATAGCAACAGTAGCAGTAGCAAAGATGAGGAGGAATCTCATTGTAGTGGGTGTGTAAGTAGAATCTTGAGACCGTTGCGGCGGAAGCGGCAAGTCCAGAAGTGATACTCGAGACACCAGTCGAGCAGGATGCAAATCCTGTGGCGCGCGGCGACTGTCATGCTAAGATCACAGCTCGACTGCGTCTGTTCTTAATCGACGTGTGCTAATGCCACGCTTCATGATTTCGCAACCCTTCATGATTTCGCAACCTAAAGTATCATCACGCTGCACGCCAATTGGCACAATCGAGGGTGACGGGTATGCAAGTTGATACCCTTTTTCGAGGCTCTCAACGTTGATTGATCACTTCCTGTCGCTTCCTCGAGCACGAATTCGGGGAAGTAGCTGAAATCACGTCAGCTTTATGCTTTGTGGACGAGAGAATTTGATGCGTCATGTGAGAGTGTCGAGTGGCCGTACGGCAATGCACAGAACTTTCTGCACTTTTGGCGCCCAGCAGTGTGCCCATTATCTGGGCAGATTTCGCCATATCTGATTTCAAATCAGTCCATCAAGCGGAAAAGGATCTGGGTGACAAAGGCGTCCCCATCAGCAGGGACACATCGCGGGCATTTAGCCGTTCAGTTTCCGATCGTACTAGCTGACTGTACTCTGGCAAGGGCCAATGAATGGGCTGTATCCCTGGTGACTTGCCAGCGTGTGCCGACGAGTCACATTACGCTCGAAAAGTCGCGTTTTTCTGCCGACAGTGTGTAGATGAATAGTATCAGTTCCGTACTTCAACAACCAGTCTGTCCAGCAAGAAAGGATTGCTCTCTGTAAAAGAGTCTATTTTCTACCTCTTCGCGTCTAACGTGTGATACAATTCGAAACACCGGTCTGATTACGGCACTGTAACGGCATCTTTTAATTCCGTTTCTAGCCACTAAAGAACCTAGAAACGCTCTTTGCAGCGTCCCACTTACTGGCGTGCACCACGCTAAGCGCGACACGTTCCGACACCTGGTTTCACTATGTGCTGTCATTTTGCAACTGCTCCGTTCTCTCTTCCTCCCTCTCTCTCTCTCGTCCCGCCATCTTTTTACCGACTTACTTATCTGCCACCCACCACTATACCCCACCAGGACCTCTTCATTCACGAAAAATCCGTCGAAAACGTCCATCTATCACTGACGATGGCCGTCAACAACAGCAACAACAGTAACAAAAAAAATTGTTATGCCAATGGTAAACCCACCACTACCATCCACAATTCGCGTCGCCGCCACACAAGTCTCACGCCTGTGACGTCTGTCACAGCCGCAGCGGCATCGAACGCCACGAATCGGCGCTATAGTCTCGACCAGACGAATGAGTCGTCGATAGTCTACTGCGAAGGCTACGCCCGCATCAAGCGCCGGAATGTATTGACGTGGACCACCCGATTCCTCGTCCTCACGCACACCAACTTGCTGCTGTTCCACAATAAACAGGACGCTACCTACCGTCGCAATGTGGTCGAGTCCCTATTGCTCAAGAGTGGCCGCGTGTCTCCTAAGAATGACTTGACTATTGAGTTTACACTGGCTGACGGTCGTGAAGTACTTGGCCGTGTCTTTAGCCGTGCCGACCAATTCCAATGGATCACGGCTTTCTACCAATTGGCCATGACGAGTGAAGTCGTGCGTCGTCCCAAGAGCGCGTCCATGGACGCCCAGGACCCGAAGAAGGCGGCGGAGAAGCGCCACGTTTCGTTCTTTGGCAGTGTCAAAGTGCGGACCATCCCGACGCTCCCAGACGATCAAGTGCTCGAGCTTTTTTACAGCAAGCAAGACGTGGAGAAGTTCTCGGCACAGGCGACGAGTCTCCGGACACGGACAGAGGATGCTGTCTCGCTCGTGTTTCACAAGCCGCTGCTGGCGTGGCGTCGGCAGCTTGTCTAACGTTACAACGGAGGATGGCACGACCAGTATTGCAGAGTTTGGGTCGTTGTTTGTTACTTGATAGTGTTTATTTATCAGCATTAGCGAAGCTCCATCGGGAGAGCGTTTGGCAGACTATGCATATTGTAACGTATCGCAGATAAGGACGGGATAAGGGTTTGTGTTATGTAATGCATAAGACGGACTTTCCATTTCGTAGTAACGTTTTGTAGAGAAATACTGCATCGTTGTTTGAGGTGGTAGCCTAATTTAGACCGTTTGTGTCTAGATGTCCCCTGATAAAACAACCGAAGAAGGAGCGGTATGCCAAGAGAAAGGTTTGGTCTTGTAACGGCTGCCTGGTCAGGGCAGTCTCAGCGGCACCAGAGCAGACAAATGTAATGGCTAGGAAATAAATCAAATTGCTTGAAAGTTTAGGAGAGAACTGTCAAGAGAATCTCTGTTGTGGAAAGTACTGCTAATGGACCTGATGCGGCTCCAAGGAACACCGAATTATCAGCTTTTGGACGCGTAAAGTCCACAAGCTCATGGTGTCTGCACGTCCGTGGAAGTGTCTAGCCGAAGAGTGCAGAGAGTCGATTTCCGCGTCTGGTTCAAGAGACATTGGGAATTTAATGGGCTTCTGAAGTGCTTTATCGCTATGGCTGTACATAGTGGTCGTGCGATCGGAGCGCCTGTTTTCGCTTCAGTTCGACGCTCGCGCTTACGTCCAGTTGTAACTGACTGTCTCACAAATATATTAGCTTTTTTCGCAACTAACTGGTCGCACAGCGATCAGTGCTCACTTAAGAATCTGCCATCGACTTGTCAAATGAAGTTCTGGAACCGTCGCGCTACGGCCTTGGTGATCCTTATCGTCGCCACTTTCGATGCCGTTGTCGCCGAAAAAGAGACCGGCGTGACGGCCCGCCACATGCTGGCGATGGGTGACGAATCAGCCATGTTCGCGCGCGGCTTGCTACGTCGCGGCACAGAGTCCAACTGAGTCAAAACGAGACGCGACTCCAGATGAAGCAAGACGGACACAAGCTCTAGTGGCTACTACGCGGACGCACTAAGACCGCTTCACTTATAATGAAAACATTGGCTACGTGGCTGTTCGACAGCAGAAGACATCATGCCAGTACGCTATAACTTACTAATGTCTGCATTAGAACACCAACTTTTTCTAGTTTTGTTGTTTGTACTTGGTGGTAGAGAGACCGATCACTTAGCTGTCGATCACCTTGAAAAGGTGATACGAAGTGGGATGGAAAACAAGTGCAACAGGTGTGCGTGGTATGCGTCCTCGCGCACACATGTCATACTTGTCTCATTCCATTCGTACTCCGCTCGAGCAGTACAGTCCTCTTCGTCCTCTACTTAGGCGAACCCAAAGAGCGCAAAAGTCCCGAGCTGGTAGATAGCATGAAGCTGCCGAAGTGGCAAGTGGGTATACGTCACGTTACTATCTCAGCTGCCAAGGAGGTCTTATCATCTGAAAGTCAACGGACCTGTGCTGCGTGTCAGATTGTCATCTTGTGTGGTATAATGAAAGGGTCCATTTGCGTAAGCGGAGTACTCACGGATCTCTTCGTATCGGCGCAGCCCCAACTGAGACGGTTTCCCCTGTGCAAGCAATCGAGATAGTGTCTGTAAACGAACTCTTTTGTCAACATCTCCGTTGAAATTATACAGAGGGTTCAACAAGTGGTCCTGATGCGTGCCAACCAGAAAGACGTCACTTTTCACTATTGATGCGTCGAGACAGCGACAGCCAGACATTGTGCATACAGCCGGGTAAAAGTCAGAAGCAATAACGACCTGACGGATTCACGGAAGGGATGACAAATGAAGTGAGTAGCAGTTCACCTGGTGGCAGCTTCGTGAAGTTCTTCACTTCAGACACCGTTGCAACAGACGCTATCTAAGTCACATAAACGGCGATGAGGTGCTGTCAGGAGTACACTTCACTTTGAAAGAGAGCAAAACGTTTTTGCGAATGCTGATATTCGATCCGACGTTTTCCTCAGACACGGCTGTTGACTCTCGTCGAATCGCTTCGAGCGTCAGAGTTGACACCGCTTGGCAGCTGGGATCCACTCAACCTCTCTTCGTCTCAAACACTGCAACAACATGACAAGAGAGCAAACTTGACAGCGCAACCGGTGGCGTTTATGCTTCGAAGCTCAAGTTTGTGCCTCTGTCAACCTCTTTTCCGGGAACAGCTGCTGACCTGAAAGCACGTTGAAGTTGATCGCCTCATACAAGTGTGAGGCTTAGCACAAAAGCTTGTCCGTGTTGCGCTGCTGCAGATGGAAGGACTGCAACCACGTGCCACCGATAACACGATTGGAAGAGAGAGAGCAAGACCTCAAGGGAAGTCGATGCTCGATGCTCGAGCGGATCATGTTCGTCGCTATTGTCATTTCTCAATCAGCCTTCTCCCTCCACAGTCCGTCACTTGCATCGGCCTTCTCTCTTCACCGTTCATCACGTGTAAGATTAACAAGCACCCATGCGTCTCTATCATGCTCTACACGTGACTGCGGTCCTGTTGCTCGCCAGCAACGTCCACGCCGGTTCTCGCTCACGCCTCACCACGTCTGTACAGACCTCGAAAACGTCAACTACGTCAAAGAGTAACCCAAGCCTCTGCGCCAAGCCTCGCGTGGTCATCACCGAAGTGGACGTGGGTGTCGCCATTGACAGCAACGAAAACGAGGCTGCACTCAAACTTGTGGCTATTGCCGCGCTGCCGTCCGGTGGATCACGCATCGCCTTCCACAGCGGTGGCAATGTGATCGTGCGTGAACTGGACGCTAACGACAAGCTCGTGAGCAGCAAAGCTGCGATCAAGGTACCAATGCACGACTTTGCAGACATCCACGCCGATACAAACGGGTTTGTGATTCTCGGCACGAGAGACGCCCAAGGCGGAGGCACCCTCAACTGCGGTAACCCGCGCAATCTGTGTGGTTCAGCACCCAACCCGGCCGTGCCATGCTACGACATGTACTTGGCTCGCTACGATGGTACGAGCGAGAAGTGGGCCACGAAGCTGACGTCGTCCAGTGCATCGCTGCCTCCTTACTCGTCGTCTAAGACGGGCAAAGACGTGTACATGATCTGGTGGTACGCGCACCACGGCCGCATTGCGTTCGACGGTACGAACTGGGCCGCATACTTCGGTGCCGCGGTCTCGACGTCCCAGGATGGCTGCATCAATATCCACCAGGGGGATCGCATGAAAGTCGTGAGTCCGTCAGGTACCATCACGGCGGACAAGGACTCGTTTGACTGGGGCTGCTCGCATTCGGCCTACGAGCGTATCACGTACGACAACCGCACGAACAGCTACGCGACGATCTGTAAGACGGACAGCAACAACCGCATCATGCCACCCAAAGATTGGGGTACGACTATCTACCCGGTGGACCTCGGTGCTGCCAACCTCGGCGACATCGTGCCGGACTCGGACCCGTCTAGCAAGAAGTACTGGGCGACAGTCAGCAATGGAAAAGGTAACAACGCCAAAGTGCACCTGATCCACTTTGCAATGGATGCTGCGGCCAGTGAAGATATCACGCTGGGGGGCACGGACGCTAACGAGCGCGCACCACATTTGGCGGCCATCGGCAAAGGTGGCATGCTTGCCATGTGGGAAGGCAGCTCTTCGGGCGGTGACCTGGTAGAAGGCAGTGATCGTACGATGTACGTGCAGGTGCTGGACGCAATGACCGGCAAAGCCATTAGCCAGAAGGTCACGGTGGACAAATCAGTGGTGGGCAACAGATACCAGGCGCTCAAGACGTACCCGGACGGCAGCGTGGCGTATTTGTCAAAGGGTAAGACGAGCACGTCGGTGCAGGTTGTCCGCTTCTTCGGTTGCTAAGGGATTGGATGTGCACGCAAGCAGGCAACGTGAATGTAGTGAGTGTTTGGGGTTGTAAGCTCGATAATGTCAATTGTCTGTCTTGATCCTGACGGCATATCTCGTGCACCCGCATCGTTTGTTCCGACGTCGCAGCAAGATCATTCAACCGGCTGACAACGAGCAACGTAGCGTTAAACCTCCTTTTGAAGTAGCGACTGCCGTGGCGTACTGTTCTGCTTCATTCTGAGATAAGTCGGCTCGGGTCAACGGTATATCTGGCTTCGCCCCCTCTGCAGTCACCCAAATGGTGCATGATCCCACACGCTTCACTCCTTCCGTATCGCAACGAGGAGTTGTCGCCGATACGCACGATTTGCTGACGATCGGACATGTACTCCCAAAAGTAAGCGACGTTGCGCCACAAGGACTTGAGTCAGCGTGGGAGCAATCATGGTCGCTCTTGACACTAGGGATGCTAGACGTATCGAACCAGGGGTCATTCAACATTTGCATGTTGCCCGTAGTGATCCATAGCACGGGACCATCGTCACTTCCAATATGTCTGGCAAACTCGTCCAGGGCATTTAACAACCACTGTATGTCATCGAGGAGCCCCGATTGACTGTCTGCATGGCAATGGAGACGTCAGGAAGATAGCATCCCCAAGCGTCCTTCAAGCTGCGTTTAATCGTGCAGATTAACTTCTACACACGCAGTGATTCAGCTTACAATCATGATGAAAAGGGTAGTTGTCCACCTTCTCCGGCACAGCACGCTATAAGTTGAGCAGAAAAGCGCGTTTAACGTCGCAGCAGTGAAGTTATCAGTCAGCTGCGGCGTTCTGCGTGAAAGATGTGTGAAAGGTGATGCTAGCCTTGGGTAACAATGCTTTCCAACACCATATCAACTAGTTCACTGTATCCGTAACCCCCATTTCGATGCTACTTTTCCATGGATAACGACCTCGTGTTTTGCTCGAAAGTTTGAAGGTGCGAGGTGCAGCTTTTTCATCGTAAATCTCGTACGAGGGCAGTAGAAAAGCGCATCATGGTGATTTCTAGCTGAATTGTGTGTCATGATTTTGCAGAGGTGGCAGCAGGTCCACTGGTTATGTATAATTAGGCCTCCGCAACAATTTGTAGATCCGTTTTAAGACTTGATTCTTGCTCGACAATGTCGTCTACCCCTTCTTACCCATAATGCTTTATTTCTCGCATCTCTTTCATCTAGCTTCAACTAGTCCGATATAGTTACCATTATAAATGCTGCCCCCTGTATGTTGTTGTGAAAGCTGGTGAAGTCGAGTTACGGCGACGGATTTACCGCATGAGCGAAAGGTGAAGCGTTATGAGCTTAGTATACGGAAATGTGGGCTACAAAACATTTGCTGTGCAGCGTTTCGAATATAATCTGGTTGCGATTACAGTAAATTCCACTTACTCTTTTCATCTTTAGCCCGTGTTCGCTATTTGCTTCCCTGTGTTGTGTTCATTGTGACAGCTCCGGGATTTATCATTTTATGGACCCGTCCAATGGCGGAATTTGATTACGGCATTCGCGCTTGACGAACGTATCAATTCGTCTTCTGTGGCAGCTACAGACCCTGCAACGTTCAAGCTTAGATGAAAATAGATAGAAAACAAGGTTGTATATATGTAGGAGCGCGCCAGCGGCTAGCACTAGAAGGGAATAGAAATGAACAAGTCGACCATGGTGATTTTTTTGCAGCGCATGTGTAGGCTGGTTGGTCGTTTGGATCGTGTCGAGAAGTTGCAGACTGCGCTCTGGAACATTGTTACGATGGTTACAAATCCATACGACTACCAATCGAGCGTTACATTAACCCGGGCGGGCATTCGAATCTATTTGAATCTTCGTTAGGGAGGGCACGCGGATGCACCTAAATTCGCTGGCAGGCGATCATGCTAGGGACGTGGAAAGAAGGTGTACATACAAATGTTATTTATGGTGTCCTTGATTTTGACCGTCAGATTCTATGTTGTTACTGGCGGAGAAGCACAGGACGTCATGTTTATGAAAGTACATGGCAGAGAAGATATAGGTATTCCAAAACTGCACTTCATGGCATGCACGCTGTTTTTAGATACCCGACGCACGACAAAAAAACTAAATTCAACTACAGATAAACATGGCTAATCTGGTACCTAAGAAAAAATACATAATATATTGCTATACATGATAAGGTGTTGATCCACTGTTTCCGTTTCTATTTATTTGTATTGGGTAATATTGGGCAAACTTCATATTTGATGGATAATTGTGTCGAAAATTTAAAATTCTGGTCCGGATTTGTGGGTCAGTAGTTGGAGCACGACCCTTCCGCGATATCAGCATGGGTACAAACCCGCCTACGTGCATTTTAAAAACAATAATGTTTGGAAACGATTCGAAAGCTAAAAAATTGTGGCTGCGTTCTGTTGGTTGAAGGTGACGCGGCTATACAAAAATGTATGTCTGTGCTACGAAGTATTCAAACGTAATTGTATTAGCAATCTACGTTCGATCATAGCTCAACTGAGTTGGTGTGGCTGCATCAAATCAGTTGTCCATGGGTCGAGAACCAGAAAGAGCGAAAGTGATAGAGTTAAACCTTCGGGTTCTAGTGTGTGGGGTTCACCAGCACTGTCATGTCAGGCAGTGACGTCCCCCAACTATCACGATGTAGCCCATCCGATATGAAGAGATGAAGAAGCCACTTCAGAAATGGAGGGGCTCGATAATGACGAATGATGGAAATGATGGGACCTGAAGGTCAACTATCCAAGAAAAGCATAGGAATGATTAGCAAAATAAGACAAAAAAAATTACAAATTACTTGTACTTTTACTGCTTCAGCAACCGCAAGTCTGATCTCCACCTTCTACGCTCCTTTTTAACAGTTCATGTGCCTAAGCTATAACTCCGTGTTCAAGTTGTAACCCTTTGACGGGAACAACTACACGCTATGGGCGTACAAAATGAATATGCACCTCGTGTTGAACGGCCTATGGGATGTTGTAAAGGGCGAATCGATTTTGTCTGCGGACATAGAATAGAAGGTGCACGCGGCAATCTTGCCCATACTAATCTAACACGTTTACCAGTAGAGGTTTTTAATATGCTATCAAGATCGCTTAAATATAGTCTCGAATTATTGCATGGCTGGTGCTGCAGAGAAGTATCCACGGATCAGCATTTGGTAAGTGACCGGTCTTTTTCTACCCTTAGCTTTTCGCTCAATCACTGCTGTAATGAACACATTCCTACCATGATAAGTCTCTCTAGATCTGGATGGCCACCTAGCAAAAAATGATGGCTCAAACTGCTTCTACTTTTACCTCGGTGCTGATCTCTTGCTGCGTGTTGATGAAGCCTTCGCTTGTCGACTCTGACTCTACAAAGTCGCTGCTATCTTGGGCTGTGAGTAGGAACATGGCGTCCTCTTCTTCGCTGAGCAGGGCTGTGACAGTCAGCGCTTCCATCTATGTGTCAGCCTCGTCGGTGCAGCAAATGAAGTCGTTCAGGTCCATCGGATCGTGAAAGCGCAGCTGAAGCATTTGTGCCAGCAGGCTGCTATTCGGTTGGTCGTCAGCATCCATGCGTGATGTTTGAGTGGTCGTACGGACAACCACGAGCCCTGTGCCAAAAGCATTTAAAAATAACATCGCTTGGAGCCTTTATCCAGCAGAATTTGATCCACTTCATCGCCGTGAGCTGCTCCAGCATGTAGATGTTGGCCTGTAATCCTTGTTCTTCGACATCCAAAGTGTGCTCGAGCTGGCGGTGCCGGTATCGACGCTTAAATGAGGCGATGATACCGGCTTTCATGGGCTGCATATTCGCGGTCGTGTTTGGCGGAAGGAACACGGCTGTCAAGCTCTTCAGCCCTATGCCTTGAGTGGCGTGCGCCGGTGCATTGTCTAGGAGAAGAACGATGTTGCATTTTCGAGCGCGCATGTCGTTGTTTTTTTTTCGTTGTCTCGTCTCACCCAGCCACTCCCGGAATAGGACACCTGTCATTCAAGCGTTGACGTTACTGCGATAGTAAAAGCCAAGCTGACCCCATGTCTCCTTCTGGAAACAGCACGGCTTTTTTGCGTGATCAATGATAAAAGTCAAGCGTTTGTCCAAGCCGTCAGTGTTTCACACCCCAGAGACTGTCAAACGAGTCTTGCTTTTCTTCAATCCTTCTAATTGTCGCTAGTTGATGGTCTTATCGAGTGTGAGGCAGTGCAACAGTCCCGTTTCGTCCATGTTGTAGATGACAGCAAGCGGGACACCTTTCAGGCTCTCCCAGGTGGCGTCACACTGCGCGGGTATTTTCTCCGAGTTCACGTAGCCGCTCTCAACGTTGGAGATAAGTTGCTTGAAGCCGTGACGTCCCTGGAACGCCTGAAGCCACCCGTTCGAAAAAGAAGGCATCTGATCGTTCGGGATTCCGCTCAACATGGCAAACCGCATCACCCTCGCCTTAATCAGATCACCGCTCAGCATCACGCGCTTGGCTTGACACAGCAGCATCTAGTTCGCAAGAGCCTCGTCAACTGAAGGTAACGCGAGCGCTCGGGTCCGCTTGCTCTTTTGATCGACGGCCTCCACGTGCAGAAACTTCTGGCGATCATGATGAATACCGGATATCGTCCCCTGGGTTGGCGACTTAAAGAAACCGAACTTGCGCTTCGCCTTGTCTGCCAGCTGCTTGAGAGTGGCATCTGCGTCATGCTAATGGCAAATCTTCTTCTTCTGTCCATACGTCAGGTTTCCAACCTGTTTTGGTAGCAACGGCATCGTTGTTGGACGTCGAAGGCGGGTGAAAAAATGCTATAAGTGCCATTGTGCTGGAATAAGCTGGTGAACACGATTCCGGGCTCCTTTGCTAAATCTGAGGGCTGCACATGACTGTAGGTCGTTCGCACCTCTTTATTTTGATTCTCCTGTTATACATGATACAATTTCGTTCCACGGTTCATATCAAATTGGGCAGGTTTATCTGTACTAAAGGACAATATTTTAGGTCTCTTGTATAGGATGGAGGATCTGAGATGCGAATTTTCTTGATTAATCGGCGAATAGTTTTCCTTGTCCAGAAGATGTAACAGAAGATCTTATCGGACACCATTTGAAAGGAACGGCCTGGTGATACTTCAACAAGCAGACCAAACCTGGTAAAATATAACACATAACCTTGATTATATATCATGGAGTACACGATACGAGCTTTCAAAACTCATATTACCTGAGCACAAGCGATACATATGTTCGCGCGCCATAAACAATCGATAAACTAGTGAACAGATTATATAATGTAATTAATCGCCGCGGCTGAATCATCGAATCGTGGATGGACTATCTAGTTCTAAACAATAGTGCTAAATACGCCTCATTTGATATGCTCATCGCGTTGATAGCAAAGGCGTATGCCTGAAAAACCTAATATCCCCTACAGTCGGAAGAATTAGCACATCTATACCAATCCTGTAATCGAATAAGGTTTTTAAGCGCATATGACAGAAAGTTTTTGGTGCAATTTAAGGTTGCCAACTTTTAATACAAGGTGATGTTATGTTTACCGAGAAGTGGGATTTCTAGAGGGAACATGCACTAGTGCGCATCAGCAGTAACGCGATGATGCCAATCTTACATTGGATATATCGGAAGGATTGGGCGGTTGGATGAATTACAGCTGTATGTATATTAAATTCATTTAGCTATAGTGGTCTCACGACTATAAAATGTCCGTTGGCGCAGTCCTACACATCCTCTGCTGATTAATGGGATACCTACGTACGATACCCACAAATGCGCGCGTGATAGGGATCTGGTGCCGAATAAATTGTGCTGATCTCCATTCTCAGATATCGTTACCTTCGTACTTGAGTTATCTTGCCAATGTTCTAGGTCGTTACACATATGGGACATTATCTCCTGTCATATTGGAGGAAGTCGGGTTGGTTGGCTTTGTTAACTTGTAAAGATGCTATGTGTTTATCACTCGATTCGATAGTGCTACATCCATTCGATCGAAATGTCGCAATTCATGCGATTAATTGGAAACATGTATGCGATCATCCATGGATACGCATGGCGATAAAAGTATTTAAGATGCTGCGCCTTGGGAGGCGCCCAGTTGTGCAAATATTGTATAATCATGTGTCCGACCACGTGGACGGAGAGGATCTTGTAATATACGGCCTTCCGAAAGCTGAAGAAAGGCCCCTTATATTTAGACGCGTTATTAGTGATGAATGCGCTTACAAGTGACACACTTGCCATCCATTACATGGAAGGATTTGTCGTTGTAGCATCCCAAGACAAAGTGACTGACCTAGCTCCCCCTGATCCGATATAACCACGCACACCTCCACCAAAGAACAGTACGTATGTGTCCTCATATCTACTACTTATCTGAGCAGGTAGATACCCCTCGGTTGGATCTGTTAAAGCCAAGTGGGTAACATTTACCTCCGTGATCACATGAATCGATATTAGAACTAATCAGGTAGGCTTGTATAGTGAGTATTCTCTGACGTATGCGCCCCTTCAGTAGGGCAACCCGTCTTTGTACGCTGTTCGACAGTATGGTATCCGAAACTGACACTCCCTCGACCATGTATTTTATGGGTTGTGTACAACAACAACCACCGGAATAACGAAAGCCACATACCTCATAATTTTGTAGAATCCTACTAAAAATACAAAATAGCTATTTTGTGAACAACTCTGCTAGTTATTTGTGGAAAATTCCATAAAAGGCACCTTGACTGTAGAATGGCCTGAGATAGAGGGAAGATGTATATTGTGAAAGTTTACTGAGCCCTGAGCTGCTTCATGATGGAGTGCTGCTTGGAATGGAAAATGCCTTCCAATAAAAGGAGCATGAGGGCGGCGTGATGCTCGTCCAGTTCCTAGTTAAGTATCGAAAAGCCGCTTTCGACAGATTTTATATTGGGTAAAACGTTGTGAGGCCTCCGCATAAATCGCAAAGTCACTTTAAACGGGGAACACAGTCAAAACGGTCATTGAACAGAGTTCGCGCTTCGTGCTTGTCAATAGCCTCCCAGACGGCAAATCCGCCGCCATACGTCTTGAAGAGATTCCGATGGTTACCTCGAGCTCCTCAACTTGTTCAGGCGTCCAGACCTTGTCGACGGGGACGCGATACGCATTCAGCTCGTCCTGAATGACCTTGGCAGGACGTAGCTGAATCAATTACTGCGTCATGACAGGCAGCGCATCGTTTCCTAGCGCGAAATTTTCTCGTTACGCTTAGCCTTGACGACCATTAGAACCGTGACCAGCGTGACGTCACACGTCGCAATCTCTTTGGAGACTGCCTTTTGTTCATCGACTCCAAGAAGATGAAAATACTAGCCAGAAGCAGACATTTGGTCGTGGATGTGATGTTAGAAGCTGGCTAAGTCGATACGCATAGAGCCGACTGATCCATACTCAACCTCGCCGTTCTCGCCGCGCTCGTCCGGATGTACGGATTCGACGCAGAACGTGGTAATAGAGTGACTATCAATGCATTGACGAACCTTATCTGTTTCGCAATCAGAAGCGACTGTCTATGCATCTTGGCGAAAGCGATGCTTATATTATCGACTGCAGGCACCACCACGTAGTTTACATGCCACCACACGGCCTCTGGCAGGTTCTCGGGGTTCTTCTCCTTGATGTGAGCGATGATAGGCAGGCGATACTTCTTGTAGAATTGAGGGCGCGACCGAGTTGCATGCACCCGTTTGTTTATTGGGAGACTTGACGCCAATAATAACGGCGAATATCCTCGTCAGTTTTACCGCCTTTGTGTGTGGTCCCTGGCGTTTTGGACGGTGGAAGCGGTCTGCCTGAACGAAAAGAAAAAACGTGTTCCATCGCCAAATTGAACCGTATTACGCTCTTGATGGTGAACTGGTACCAATCAGCTTCGCCCATCTTCGTCACTATCGACGTCTACGTCGTAATCGGCGAGCACATCGTCGTCGCGAAAGAACAAGTCGCCAATAATGGTTTCTACTATGCGAGCGCTGATTTATTACATCGGCATTTCGTCTTTGAGCACCATATAACGATGTGGCGCATCGGATAGCTTGCTTGCTAAGTATAGAGCTTTGTCGGCCTTTAACATCTCCTTGTAGATCTCCCACCCAAGTCGGTGTGCTCATACTCTAAATGACTGAGGTACTCGTGTGGGTAGAATGGCGCGGGGAACATCTTGATGATGCCAGTATTCTTGCGCTTGTGATCGTTCTGGCCCACCTCGACCTCGTCGCGACCCTCATGCATGCAGAACCGGCACCAGCAGATCGTGCTGCCTTTGGCGTCCTTGAAGTTGACCTTGATTCCAAACTGCAAAGCATGAGCAGATTGAAAAGGAATAAGATTTCCCATGGATGTTCGGGTGGGCGTGGGTCGCGTTGCAAATCTGCAGGTTGCCTAGGAGAGTCTGGAAACTTATGTGGGTCTTCTTGCCTTCCACCGCTTGTTTGCTCGCAGTCAGCAACGGATTTCCTTATTTTGTGGATCACCTCTGAGACAAATTTTGGACATAGACAGCTACTTATAGTGAATCTACGAAATTATGAGGCCTGTCTGAAGCACTTCGTGCATCCAGATAAAAATGCTGGTGAATCTGCCCTCCAAGCGTGAGCCATACAACTTTGCATCGCTTTATTTATAACATCAGGCTGGCACCGCTGGGAGGTACAATCTAATAATCGCCGATGTATCACTCCACATTATCAGCGACCTGATACTTTCCATTTCGAGGAATGTGTTCCCCATTGTCATCACTGCCGGATATGCACATCATGTATTCGTTACTGATATTTTTAACTCCTGGCATTCGTTCAATGGGCACCCAGTAATCTGTTGTCACTTATCAGTGTGCAAAGGCCGCGTATCTTCAGACTATAAAGAGCGATGAGGCCCACACTGTTCCCCTTTTGATTCGATTTATTTCTTCCCAGTTTATTGTGGCTAAAGCACTACCTATGGTACTATCATCTATAATCCATACTTGAACTCAATTGCGATTTCTTGCACGCCATCACGTTGTTTCATACACTTACATGTTTGTTTAAAGAGTCCGCTTCTACCTGATGTGCCAGTTTTGCGAGCAAGAAGGCATACGATGCAACTGAGGACAACGTAGAGGAGAAGGTGATGATCCTATACGCATCTCCTGTCAAAGCCTGGATGGATGCTATAGCATCCGTGTATGACAATACCATAAGCGTGCGGCCTATGAGGTAGATTATGTATTAAGTCAAGCATTGATCGTCCGGCATTATCTATCGCATGTCTGCTGGTCGGGTCGCTTTATATTATTTCTGTTACATAGTTCGCCTCTTACCAACCTTGAAGTAGTCCGCCCCAACCACCGTCGTGACCGATGGTCACAACAAGTACCGTACCCGATTACGACAACAGGTGATCATAATAAATGGTCACAACCGGTCAACCTTCCTTCATACTCTCTAATATCACCAGCGGTCAGTACCAAGGCCTTCGTGACCGGTCCCACGCGTACCCATGACGTTAGAAGCTGCGATTGGTCGTGAATTCCCCCCAACCGCCGTACCACAATCGTTTCCTGTTCGACAGTTGGCATTCAATGTCGATCTGGCTGAGCACTTTTGGTTTGTCTGTCTATCCCGACCACCACATCTCTTCAAACCAGATAAGGTCGCGGAGATGTCGCTTCCGACTGCTAACCCGCTGATCCACCTCTGGATTTATTCCAAATGCCTTCCCAATCGGTTTCGATGCGATGGTCCAGCTTAGTGGTCGGTGGAGAAGCACATTGTCGGTCACGCGCTAGACGCGACAGACGATGATGCTATTCTAGATGACCATGATTCAGGCCAGGTGGCGAAAGGGCCAGTTGTCACTCATCTGGCTTCGAGGTCGATTCAGGCGCGCCTGCTGACCGCGCCGTCACTCCAGTTGGCATCGCGGCTGTTCCTGTTGACTTCCCCACTTAGCTTGATTCGCGCTGGATTGGCGACTCATCCGGGGACGAAACAAGACCCTGTCTCAACCGAAGGCGATCCTAATGATTGTACCGTCAATCCGGTCGACATCGCGGCTGTGCTCCCTGGCGTCCCCACTGACCTTGACTCGCGCCGAGTTTGCGAGGTGGTGGTGATCAGGAACACGACCCTGTCATAACCAAAAATGCTCCCGCTGATCGTACCATCAATTCAGACACTGTCATTGCTGAGGCCACCCTGCTGACCGGCCCGTATATCCAGTTGGCGTCTCTGCTCCTGATGCCGATCTTGAAGCTGAGTGCGGTCCTTCTTGATGATCCTTCTCCCCATCCCGCTACCGGCCGTGGTCATGAGGTGGTGAACCGTGATGTTCCTTTTTTATTCCCGATTCCCGAGAGGGGATTCCGCCCGTCGAGGATGAAATCTAGTTGGGCGCATTGATTACATCGCTGTACCGTCGTATCGCCTTCCAGGATGACTTGGTCAATTCTTATCGGGACTTAGAGACGGTGATGCGAATCCAAGAATGACGTGTTGATGAGCTTAAACATTAAGCTTGTGGTTGGGCTGCGATAGAGTCCCCGTTCGTGCAGTTCGTCCAGAGAAAATATGAACGTTCCCGCGCAGCATTGCGAAGCCGATCAACTGCCCCAGGAATGTTTGGATCAATAGTACGAGATAGATGAAGAATGAAAACTCTTGAATCCACTCAGGACGGAATACCACATGCTCACGCGCAATGTGGCAAAACAAGCTCATGATATCGACCGCCTACAGAACGTTAACGCGCTTCGTGACCAGGAGATCGATCGCTTACGATCCTCCCTTTCTGCCAGCGCTGAGGAATTTGCACTCTTAAGGCCGAGCGGGATCTCCTCCTCCGGGACCGTGACGCTCAACTGGCCCATCTAAAGGAATTTTTGTTGGGTTTCCACCGTCTGTGGGACTCGCGTACGATAAGCGGCGGAGGGAGCAAACAATATTTGACCCCACCCCTCACCGAAGAATACGCACGTGTGTCGCCGCACTCAGAAGTCAACTCTTGGAACCCCACCATCCATCGCACAGTCTGCTAATCGAACCCCACTACGCCGGTCGGTTTATGACAACTCTAAGCCCCGGCAGTTATCACGACCTTACAGTACCGCGCGTGACATTCCGACACCACCAAACCAGGGGTCGTCCAAGTCGAAGGCGGCCAACGTTCCTCCGTCGGTAATGACTAGGAGATCACGGAAACAGAAGCAGGTGAGTTTCGTCTCTTCCTCTCCTACACCGAATAAAAAGGATTATTCTGCATCCATCGATGAAGTCACGTTAGCCGCGATGTCTCGATCACTTTTTTCTGCTCGCTGTAATTCTTTGACCTCGGCTGCGCGTCTGTCCATGGTTCGGCTTCCGAACCCATCGTGGTTGGCCCCCCAAGCCCCACACAAGCGATTCCTTCGGCGTCTTCAATATCCGGTACCCGTACTTCTTCCACAACTTTAGACGCGAACCCGATCACTAGCACGCCCAAAGTAGACCAGTTTCGCGAGGCCTTTGATGATTCAGGTGGGTTCCTCCGTATATCAAGCGGCATCCACGCGGAGAATTGGCTCCTTTCGCCGGATGCCTACCAGGTACTGCCTCCCGTGCAATCTTCGAGGGCCCAATAAATACCCAGATATCGACTCGCGTTTCATATCCCCCTGGACAATTCGCACCGTGGTCATCTCGTCGTTTGATCCTGATCTGTGTGTCCGAACTGGATTTGGAGTTTTTGCTTCGTCACTTCTCTCAACCCAAGCGTTACCCGTTTCCAGTTCCTGAGCTTCGCGCTCGCTCGCCTGCCGAGTCACAAAGGTCTTCAGGATCTTTGACCTCGGCGAAGATTTCTACCTTGTATGGTCAGAAGCCGTGAGATATTCTAGATCGGCCGATCGCACCCGTGTCATTCCGTCCGACCAGCTAGTATCAGGCGTTGGTGGACACATATTTCAAGAATCACCATCGTTAGTCGATATGGGAATCTACTCATGCGTTGCCGATCATTGTCGGTCCCAGCCGCACGAAGGATCCCGGCTTGAGTGTCTATTATGAGTAAAGGCGCCGAAAAGTTCAAGATCCGGACTTCGTTGGAATGCTGCACTCCAGGTCGTGTTACAGGGTTTGACTGACGTCGATGTGACCTCGAAATTCTGCTAGATCCATTTTCTGCACTTCCCCGGAATACTGAAGAAGTGCATGTGGTATTCGGGCTTCGACTGTCAGTGGGCCAACATTCCCAATTTGGCTTCCGCCTTGCACTTAACGATTGCGGAATCAATATCCCACGGCGATCGGTGATAATCCTGGGTCATATATTCACCACCTGAAGGGACAGTTCGTGGAGAAGTAGTTTGCTTTAGGATAAGGACAAGTAACCCGACCTAATGCTTACTGCCATGAGTAAAATTTTCTTTCGTGTTTATTCCCTGTTCCCCACATGTACGACGTGCTTGAATTTTTCGAACTTCTTCTGTGATCACTTCTCATCGTAGGATTCTTCACAGCAGGAATGATCGCTGGTCATTTATCATCTAGCACATCACCCGCCAAATTCGGATTATTCCACACCCACTGTCCCTTACTATTGCTTGCTCCAGCTTCGACTTTCCTCACATTCTATAGTTCCTAGTCCACCAACCATATAACCCCATCACATTGCCAGCTCGCATGTTCATGACCATATTCGCTCATGGATCAGGTAATAACTACCGCTTGCAGTCTAGGTAACCACTTCTGATCACTCTAGCACCTGAAATCGTTCTTGTACTTGCATCATCTCAAGCCGATTCTTATTAGTATGATCGCGTTTAAATTCTTGTAGCAATGTGCCGCAATTTGAGTTTCGCCTCGTCAACCCAAATCCCATCCTTATGACCTTTCCACCCGACCAGAAATGTAACGATGCGTTCTTCCATACCGCATTTTCCGCCCAGATCGCACATCTCAAATACTTTCCACCTCGTATTCCCCTTCCGCCATATGGCCTTGCCAGCTTTCCTCCGGAAGTAGAGTTTCGTCGGAATCCACACGTTCGGCGTCTCCCACCTGCAGCCGTGCAATAGGTCGGTCAGAAAAACTTCAGACCGATTTCAGCTTTGATATATGCACGACCGGGGTTAGTCGGTATGGTGTTCCTTACACTTACATTTGTACTGTGTGTTTCCCGCACTTCTCGATCACCCGAAATGGACCATGCTACATATGGGCCAGATTCGTAGCGTACCCATCTCTCACTCGGTCCACATACATCCATTCTTGGCTACCACAGCTTATCCTATGTGGTTCCTACTCATTTTTCTGCTAATAGACCCGGTCCTTTATGGCTTCCTCCTATCGATTATTCACGGTAGCCCGTGCGCGTTGGTACTGTCGCTGTATACGGTAACTTCATTTCTTGGTGTCACGATCCCGTGTTTTAGAGCATCCCATCGGAAGGGTCGCTTCTATAGTCGATCGCGGGTACCATCCGTGGATGAGATAATACGGTGTATCACCACGGACGCTGTATTAATGGCGAAGGTCAACCGATCGGCATACTCATACCACTCTTGTTGGTTCATATCATTGACATACATCGTGAGCGTCCTGGTCAATGTTTGTACCATCCGCTCGGCGGTGACATTTGCTTGAGGCCGATACGCTATTGTATCGCGTTGCTTGTGAGCAGCAAGGCGATTAAATAAACGAAATAAACCCGATATGAACCCAGGCTAGCGATCATGACGAATGGATTTACTCGCCCCGAATTGTCGGTAGACGCATTCTCATATCCTTCCGCAATTGTTTGGGCAGTTCTCGACGAGCTCACCTTAGCAATCACGCATCCAGAAAATAGATAAACCCAAAGAAATAATTACGGGGTTTTCCTTCGAATGATCCTGGCGGGGAGGGGGTATGGGATCCATCGATATAATCTGAAATGGGTACGTAGCTTGCATGTTTCCCGTGTATTCTCCACGTAGCACCGGACATCCGTTCCCGGTTTCACAGTCGGCACACTTCCCCATATATTGTTGCACGCTTCGGAAAGACCTCTCGAGTGACAGTGTAATCGTACGTGGTGATCCTGCGGCCCATTCCTTGACGCCTTCCCTTCCAGATTTGTATGGTATTAGCGTAGAGCATCGTCCTGGGCCAACCCCGGGGTCGCCAGACAAATAAATTCATCACGACGGTCGAGATTTGTCGCCGATCGCCGGCAAAAATACAACAATCCACCTTCATCTATCACGTAGTCTGGGGAAATCACGGCACTTGCTTTTGATTTTACAGCATCCAGCTCGGTTACATCTCCGACTCGACCTGCGCATGTTTATGCGGTCAAGTCGCATATTCTGTACCACTTCTTCCTGCATAATGGTAGGCGATTCACGCCTTCGCGTAGTCGACCGTGTGATCACCGTCACCTTGATCACCTGGTCATTACAATCTGGAGTTAATATGTCGTTCAGCCGGTTCATGGTAATCAGATCCTGGCTATCGTGATCGGTTGGAGTAATCATGCCTTTTCCTAGCTGTAAAGCGATCCTAGCCAATCGATACACATATTAATTTCAACTGCGATTCACGTACAAATATTTATGTCGGTTATGAACAGATATGATCGAGGTCTTTGTGACGCAACAAACGTAGCCCTGACGTCTTTCAATCAATTTTACCCCTCATCTGCCTGATGACCAGGTTGAATTCACCACAAATGATAACTCGTCCCCTTGTCTAATTCATCAGCGGTTTGCAGCCCAACAGCAGCCTGTGATATTCTGCCTCATTTAAGGTCAAGTATCGAAACGCGAAGCGGCAGACAATATTGTCCACTCGGGCAGTTTCCATTTCAATGCGCTGTAAGCGCCCCTATTTTAATACGTGCTAACCCTACAAAGCTGGCGACCAGAAGCACATCGCCATGTTTGAACGTAGGGGGGCATATTGATGGGTTGTGTTGGTTGTTTTTGTGGTGCGATCGTGATCACCATCTCGTCAACCTCCACTCGCGGTGTGATTCTAGCCGCAAGCGTATCGAGGATTTCTTCTTTCCCTTATTCACAAAGACTAATCTCGAATCATTATGTAGATAGTAATACAGCCCACCTTTCTAGTCTCCCGATGACTTCACCGACTACACCAAAGTTGAATAACGAAAGAACCTTAATGCCCCGCAAGACCAGAAATGTATAGCAAATATTCAATATCCAGAGCAGGTCTAGAACTTTTTTTCTACCACTCCGTATTTGATTTCATTTGGTTCTAACGTCTGACTTGTAAATAACAGGCCAATTTACTCAATGGTGTACTTGCAACAAAGCTACCGATACCGCCTATTTGCTTGCATACACCACGATTACCGGTCGGCGTTCCGGGTCAAAATGTCCGAGCATCGGGGTTTGAGGCACTTTAGCCTTCAACATGGTGAACGCAATCATGGCTTTCTTCCAACGATGGCCATCAGTATATTCGCCGTTCGACCCCTTCGCGTTAGAGTGATCCTGATCATTAACTGAAACCAGCTGATGATCGTGATCACTTGCAGGCCGCCGTCCACGGTCATCATCGATCTGGGTACCATGGGCAGATAGTTGGCTGAGCAATCATTCTCCATGCTGTGCGAGCGTCTGATCTCATGGGAAATCAGCCTCCCTAAAATAGTACAGGACTGAGTCGTATACAGCAATATCTTCAATGAACCGGCTGTAGTAATTCAGGCTTCCTATGAAGGACTGCATTGACCGCAATGTCTGACGAAAAGGAATGTTCACCAGCGACCCCAGATTCTTCAGGTCAGTTTAGATTCCCTTTATTGACACATGGTGCCCGAGGTACTCAACCTTGCTTCTTCCCCAAATACTCTAGGTAGATTTATCGACAAATTCCAAGTATCACATATCTTCACAATCTATCCATCTTTTGATATAGAGGCATCCAGGACGAGGCCGGGATCAAATTATCATTAATGTAGGACCTCCTCCTGAAAACCGAAGGACATCGGTGCGGATTTGGCTTGCCGTCTATAAACATATTGACCGATCGATACACATCGTTATCACTTGATATCTGCCGATCACTGATCTGCGATATCCATATAATGCGTTATCAACCATACGTTGATATATATCCGGAGCGTTATACACCATAAGTTATATATCTGCGAAGTGTTCATCAACCCGAATGGCATGCGCAGCCATATTATAGGCCTGAATGTAACGAGGTGCCTCCGTTACATGATACTTTACATAAGGTAAATATCAAGTATGAGTAATATGTTAGGACAAACATCGTATTCTCACAATATTAGCTTAACAAGTAATATTGTGTTGCAGAAGTAATACACTGCTCATTGGTTGGTATAGATCAATGATATCAACCAATTAAGCCGAGTCACGACAGAAGAGCGCAATGAGTGGTGAGCAGATAGTTACAATACATGTTTGTATTTAGATATAGTTAAAAGAAGACTAAATAGGATTTATTAACAAATTAACTATACTAATTAGTTCCACTTTTACCCTTGTCTCTTATTGAAACCTTCCTCTGCAGGACACGTGTACGCGAAGTTTCGAGGCACCAACTTACTCTGTGTTCAGTGTAAGCATCTTGTATTGTGACAGTACAAGCGATCGGTTTCCCGTTACACTTGGTAGCACTTCTTAGTCCATTCCACCACTATGAACAAGTTGGACGACGAAGCCGAAGACTTCCATCCACCGCACGAGATCTACTCCCATTTGATTCAAATCTAATGGGATGCCGTCTGAAAAAAGGGTTCGACGATAGGGCAAGAAGCCGTGGGAGCAATGCTGTCCGCTCTGGGTCCAGACGGGCAACACGCCACCATCGCCAAGTTCATTCAGAATGAATTTGGCGTTGAAAGGGGAACTGTAGCCTTGCTTCACCAACAAGGTTCTCAACAGACAGAGCTTCTGAGAGAACTGAGTGCTTAACACTTCGAGCCGTTGAGACAGCAACAGGCTGCTGCTATCGGGTCGACAAACACACGTCGACCCGAATCGCTGAAGATTGACATCTCCAAGTACAAAGGATCTGAAGAAGATTCTCTGCTAAGATAATTTGTTGATCTAGATGACGCCATTAGGTCTCGTCACATTTTCGATGAGCAGATGCAGGTCGCATTGCTCAATCGAACTTGGTAGAACGTGCGAAGACTTGGGTCTTGGGCCTTGAGCTACACGATCCATATGTATTTGGGTCGTTAGAAGTCTTCAAGTCCCTACTGAAGCAAACATTTGAACCGCCGCGAGCTGAGTTCAGGACTCACTCTGAACTCCTGAAACTCAAACAAGGCGAACGTGATGTACAATCATACATTCAGTACATACGTCATCCTACGGGTTGCATCACGGCCAATTCGCCGAATGAACAAACGTTGATCACGTTGTTCATCCAGGGCCTCACGGACGGTCCAGTCACGACACACCTCTTCCGAATAGAATTCGATATCCTGGAAGACGCAATCGGGTTGCGGAAGAAGAAGATTTCAGCGTGAAACAAGTTCACGTGAGTTCAAACTCCTATCCCCCCCCCCGAGGCGACAGGAATATGGAGACCCAGAACCGATGGACCTCTTTTACGCTGAGAGTGAAATCTCTCGCGTTACCAATCATAAGAAATTGGACAGATGCAATAGATGTCCAAAGTCAGGGCATTGTGCATACGAATGCAGTGCCCCGAACGCGGTACCACGAACCACAGGAACAGTAACCGTCAAGCAGCCAAGAAGGGCTTAGGCGTGGGTCTGACGCTGTTGCGAAAACGCAACACCGTAACGGACGACCAAAAAACGGTCAGGAGGGTCAGTAGGTGTGGAGCACCATACTGATCCAGCAACGTCAAGTGAATTTTCAGGTCTCTTGACGAGAATTGCTCCCAACACGCAATCATTATGTGTTACTGCATCTAATAATGAGGTTTCCATCATTACCTTGAAACTCGAAGTGGCAAATGACATCTCACAACGAGCCCTAGTCGATTGTGGGGCGTCGAGCAAATATGTGCGACGCCAGTTGCTAGATGACAGCAAGCTTATATATATATTGAGCGAGAGATCCTTTGAACGAGAAGGACAGTACGCATCGCGACAAGCGCATCCGTAACAGTGGTGAAACGTGTAGTAGGAATTTCCTATACACTGAAAGAAGTCCAATACAGATGATTTACGACGATGACTTCATCGTCCTGGACTTGGATGACAAGTTTGATGTTATCCTTGGTTTAGCTTAACTCAGAAGGTACGAGCCATAAGTCAGATGGCATCGACGAAGTGTCAATATGCCTGCCGCTTGTTCACCAGACGACCATCTGATGAACTTCTTGGAGCGTCCACCGCCATGTGAATGTACTACGAGTGAGTGCGATGGCCTCACGTGTGGTTCGGTCGTTAGTACGACTGCACAAGATCACAATGTGACTAACCATCACATTGTGGAGCAAGTTCTCGTCGACTGCATAACAAAGCAGGAAGCGCCGAAGGCCCACCACTCGAATAAGTCGAGCAGGCAGGGGAATGGTGTTCTCTTAGTGAACAACACCCAGAGATAATAACCAATCGGTTGCCAAATTATTGCCAACACGGTAGTGAAATAGCTCAAGAGGCTAGAGTTGAGGGAACAAGTCCCCAATAGACTGTGGAAAAAGTTCCCATGAGATAACAGAGACACTGAATGTCCTGGTTAACGACGGATCAAGCATAGGTAGTCATACAATTGATCTGATTGCACCTCCAAGTAAATTTCGGAGATAACTCAGTACCCCAGCTGAACCAAAAGAGGTTCTTGCGTGGTCTGCGTAGTGGCAAAGTCAAGCAGATCTGCGTACTTGTCGCGGAAGTTGAGTACGTCAGTGATATCAGATCGGCAATGGTCTTTGCCGGGGATAAAAGAGTTCTCGTTACCTCATCAATGGACGAGAGTGTACTTGATGAGAAGACTCGAATTGATCGATATACATCCCGATCGTGGGAATCGCTCAAAGTAAATCCTCGCTACGATGACTTGATGGAATTTAGGGATGTATTCCCGGAATCAGTACCGTGCGGGTTACCTAAGGGCAAAGGTACTCGTCACGAAATAAACCTGAAACCGTGTGCAAAGTACTGTGTCATGAAGCAAGGGTCACTGCCTCATGAATAAGTACTAGCGATCGACAAATTATTTGCAAATCGCTTAGCAGCAGGTCATGTGAGGGAGTCCACCTCTCCACATAGCTCTCCGACCTTCTGTGTGCGAAAGGCCACAACAGGGTGGCGGATAGTACATGCCTTCAACAAGTTGAATGCTGCAACTGTACCGGTTCAAACATCACTACCAAGGAGAGATGTCATCATCGGTGGTATGGCAAAGAGTACCATCTTTTCATCAATAGATCTTATGGATGGATTCTATCAGACCCTTATGCGCGAAAGGGATATTTCCTATACTGCAGTGGGCACCTTAAGAGTTATGCTTTGGAAGTGGTAGTGATGCCACAAGGGACAAGTAATGCTCCTGCCACGTTCAACAGATGTGTGACGAATCGGTTAAGATCTGTAAGAGACTTCGCACCCAGTTTTTTCGTTGATGTGTTCGTTCATAGCCCGGCTATGGACGGACAGACAGATGTGAAAGTACACAGACTCCACGTCCGGAAGGTTCTTACAGTTATGCGTGAGCATAAGTTGTACGCCAACCTCAAGAAGTGTATATTTGCTGCAAGCGAAATACCACTTCCTGGATGCATCGTGAGTAAGCACGGCATCCGGCCAGATCCGGAAAAGATCAAGGCGATCACTGACCGGCCGGTGCCTACCGACATAAAAGGACTTCGAAACTTCCTTGGCCTAGCGGCGTATTTGCACAAATACTCGCACAATTACGCCGAGATGACTGTCCATCTCTCCCGTTTATTAGAGAAGAACGAGAAGTGGGAATAGAGTGCCGATTGTCAGCGCTCTTTCGAGGGTATCAAGCAAAGATTGATACTATCGCCAGTTTTGGCAATTACAGACCAAGATAGGCCATTCCATTTGGTCTGTGATGCCAGTGACTTTGCAATCGGATGTGCACTAATGCAGTACGATGCAGACGGTAGGGAACGTGTCGTCTATTATCAGTCACGCCAGTTGAACCAGCTGAACGCAACTACCCCGTCCATGACAAGGAACTCCTTGCCATGAAGTAAGCGTTGGCCAAATTCAGAGGCTATCTGCCAAACGATAAACCCTTCATCGTTTATACGGAACATGCGTCTTTACGCACGGCCTTAAACAGTCCACACTTCTTGCAGTGGATGGCGAGGTGGCTGTCATTCTTTGCGGAGTGCAACTTCTCCGTCGAGTATAAGCCAGGATGACTTAATGTCATCTCTGACGCACTCTCCCGTCGGCCCAATTTCGAACCGGCTGAGTCACCTAACACTGGTCTTACCACTATCGCAGTATTGACTTCGAGTGTCCTATCTTCAGCTTTATTGGAAGACATACGAAAGACGTATGATCCGGAGGTATTGCAATTGATGCATCATCTCTCGCGACCATCCAGTAAGATCCTAAAACAGTTAAAGTCAGTATATCGATCCTCTACGGATATATATACAGTTGGAACGGCTCACTCCAATATTCGGCTGTCGACAGCAACACGCCTCGTGTCGTCGTACCAGATCATGTTGATCTGAGATTGTGTATTATGTATCAGCACCACGACGCACCTGTTGGTGGACATCGTGGTCGTGAGAAAACATATCTCAAAGGTAAGCCGCTACTTTACTGGCCACGCCAGCATCAGTAAGTGCGCAAGTACGTTCGGGCCTGTGAGGTCTATCAACGGGTAAAGTCTAGTCCTTCCCTTCGTGCCCCGTTTCAGCCTCTGCCCGGTTCGGCCGAGTGTTGGAAATCAGTCTCAATGGATTTCGTCTTCGGATTCCCCGCAGACTCTCACAAGAATACTGGTATTCTTGTGTTCGTTGACAATTTAAGCAAAATGGTACATCTGGTAGCTGTACCTGAATCAATCAAAGCATCGGCTTGTGCTCGTGTCTTTATCGACACGGTCTTTCGCCTTCAGGGGTTGCCTCGTGAACTCGTGTTCGATCGGAACCCGCGGTTCACAGCTGAGTTTTGGCATTCCGTGTTCATAACACTCGGAACGCGCTTAAAGATGTCCACGTCCGAGCATCCTGAAACAATTGGTCAGACCGAACGCGCCAATCGAGTCCTCGAGGAGATCCTTCGAGGATGCGTCCATTCTTTTATGAATTGGAGCGAATTCCTGCCGATGGTGGAGTTCGCCATCAACAATTCCGTCCATGCTTCGACGATGCACACGCCGTTCTTTTTGAATGGCTTACGCCACCCGCGTCTGCCCACCTTTTTAGAGTGTGACTCTATTTTTAGGGCGGGCTCATTCGAGCGACCGCCAATCCGGCTTTCACTCGTCACGTGCTGACAATGCGGTCACCACGTTCGACGCCGATGTCGATCACATCGACTTCGATTAAGAAGAGAAAAGTAAGAGCGACGATGCTCTTACTGGCCACGATACTGATCAAATCAGCATCATGCCCAGTGCGTCCGAAGACACACTCGAAGAAGCAACAAGTGATCTTGCTGCAGTACACTTCAAGATCACTGTAGCTAAAGACAGCGAGTCAGCAGATGAATTCATACTGGCTCGCGAAACGGTTGCCCGTTTTGTACAAGACTCTATCGCAGAAGTAGATCGACAAAAACGAAACGCTGACAAGAATGGAAGGGCAAATGTTCTTTTATTCAATGAAGGAGACTTAGTCCTACTATCTAGGGTAAACCTGCCTTGACACATAGTGACTAACGTGGGTAGTAGAAAATTTCTACCCAAGTTCATTTCGTGTGCTGCACCGCCGAGGCAACACATACATGATTGAACTGCCACGTAGGATGCGCACGCATCCTACGTTCTACGTCGGTCGCTTTAGGCCGTACTATCAGTAAGGGGCTTCTTCCGGAGAAGAAAGCCCTTGCGCTAAAGCATCATTAACAGATAATTGTGCTCGCGATGTTGGCTCTCAGCCCGCGTCTGAAGATCGGAGAGAATGCTGTTCCCACTCATTCGCAAGCTGGGCAAAGCATACTCTTCCCTGTCCTTCTCCCGATCTGAGTTCAGACGGGTCACATTACCAAACAAATTTAGATGCCTGCCCCTCTCGTGTTAGAGGTCCTCGCGCAACTCACACGTTACGCGGCCGAACTGACTCACATAATCAGATCGGTCCTGCGTATCCATCAGAGGATGTGTTTCCTCCTCCACCTCATCTATTGGTGATACGCGCGGTGGTCAACGCTTCCTCGTGGAACGACTATTGCGCCATCGTGGTGTGAAAGGACATCGGACGAGTTACCTCGTCCGGTGGCGCAGCTATCCACCCTCGGCGGATAGTTGGGAACCTCGCTCGCAATTGATGACGGATGTGTTGGGCCTTGTCGAGAAGTATGGCAATACATATCCGATGCCGAAGAATGCCCATCGGATAACGAACTCCCAGCGCGTTTGTAGAGGATTGCAAATTAGCTATTCCTTCGTACATCTCCGACGAGACACGAGCCCTCCACCAGGGATCGGTCATAGAGTAAGCTTCTTTTGGAGCTCGTGCCAAGTTGTTCACACAACATTGGCACACATTATCCCAGGAGAGGCATCTTAACCTGGCCTCTCTCGATAACCGATGTAGTTTGTAACGCGCACTGGTAGAAGTCCGCTTCTCAAACCTATTGCGAGATATGGTCAATTTATCAAGCTAGGCATCACGCCCAATCTCCCCAACATTGTGCATGAACGCGTTCCATGCCTGGATCAGCGAGGCACCATCATGTTTATGGTTCCCGCTGTACCATCGATGTATGAAGAACACATCGATATATAAATCATACTTCGTGCGAAAGTCATTCGCACTAGATTCAAGTCTATGAAATCTTGATGACTTGAATAATCTTATTAGATAACGATCGCATACCGTGTCGGACAAGCGATCCAACACTCGCTGAGGAGGCAGCCACGCCTTTTTCTCGGAAGTGACGCGCAAAATGCCGCGATCTCTGGCTACTTGCGTGGTGTCAATAGAAGTACCGACAACACGACCAGAACGGTCGTCATGATCGATGATGCTTCACTGCATCACCGTCATGATCGTTCAATTGGCCCTTGCCACCGCCTCGATCACTCTCAAACGAACAACTCCGCCTTGAGGACGGAGCGTCCGACTCGTCGGACGATACGAAGATGTCACGACGCTCAGCGAGGCTCATAACCCTTCGAGAGACCTACTTAGTCGTCTCTGGATTAGCCACTTTTTTTCTTCGCAGATGTCTTGGTTGAGTCGGTGTCTCCAGTATATGAGCTCGAGCTCGTAATCTCCGATGCCACGCGGTGGATCACCGCGTGAGTCTACAGCAGCGACTGCTGCTGGATGAGTAGAGGAAGAGCAGGCAGGTTGTCGCCTGCTGCATTCAAAGTCTTTGCCTCATCAGCGGTAAAAGGACGTATTCTCATAGCAGCACTTCCGGCAGCTTTGGATGCGCAATGCATGGACTTGTAAACCATGCAGTGCGATTGGAGGAATGATCGGAATGGATCACCATATGTTTCCCTGTCCCGGAGTCACTCATTGGAGTTACTCAATCATCAATCAGTCACCAATGTGACTGATGGTCAAGGGAGGTGATGTAATGGGGTGCCTCCGTTACATGATACTTTACATAAGGTAAATATCAAGTATGAGTAATATGTTAGGACAAACATCGTATTCTCACAATATTAGCTTAACAAGTAATATTGTGTTGCAGAAGTAATACACTGCTCATTGGTTGGTATAGATCAATGATATCAACCAATTAAGCCGATTCACGACAGAAGAGCGCAATGAGTGGTGAGCAGATAGTTACAATACATGTTTGTATTTAGATATAGTTAAAAGAAGACTAAATAGGATTTATTAACAAATTAACTATACTAATTAGTTCCACTTTTACCCTTGTCTCTTATTGAAACCTTCCTCTGCAGGATACGTGTACGCGAAGTTTCGAGGCACCAACTTACTCTGTGTTCAGTGTAAGCATCTTGTATTGTGACAGTACAAGCGATCGGTTTCCCGTTACACCGAAATAAAAGGTGATCATTCGTGCTCTTTACTTCATTTCTACCACCCAGAATACGCTGTTCATGTCTAGCGAACAATAACATAGCTCTTTGTCCAGATCCTGCAACAAGTAGTTGATCAAGGGCATGGGATATACGATCAGCCTCGTCAATTGATCACATCTTTAGTAGCCAATACACAGTCGTATATCGACTCCATTCTTCGTTATGATCACTAGGATCGGTGACGCTCATGGTGAACTTGAGGGACATATGATTCTAGCCGATAAATACCCTTTGATCAGGTCCGTCAACTTTTTGCAGAACTTTGGGGCGATAAGCCTTACTCGTTGTACGATTGGGGTGCTCCTCCAACATCTTTATTGCAGATTACGCCTCGTGCTGCACGTGGGAGGGCTTTCCTTTACCCATCAGGAGGTGTTGTATCTTTCAAATCACCTGACGTACTTCTTCTTATTCCTTGGTCAATGGGACACCCGGGTCGACCATCTATATATCATCAATTTTACCTCACCCAGCCTCACGTCCACTTCTGGTAAGCCTGTTATATGTTGGCTAAAATCCTTTGCGAACAAAACTTCACTCTCGTGATGATGTGATAAGCGCTCGTGCGCTACTTCGCTGGCTACCGGTGTCTTTTGGCCAGCCTTATGGTCGGACGGTCGATGTGCCTCACATTCCTCTCCAATGATCACGCCTGGGTGATGGGTGGACCGATCTTGCACGCGATCAGATTCGATCTCGCCGTCCGGCCCGGAAATGAGTTTTCCCGTGAAAAAATGAGGCTGTGTTTCCGTCTGGCCCCACATCTTCTTGAATATTTTAATCACATCGGGCGGGGGCAGTGTTCGCGTCGTCCCGGCAATCGCACCGATATCCCTCTCTCGAAGTTATTTTGTTGCTCCGGCTGATCATGCACCAACTTCCACACCAAATCACCGTCATCACCGTCAGTAGTCGTTTCAAGTGTGGTGATCACATTAATATCCACCGGTGGCCGTCGTGTTAGTCGCTCTTCAAGTCCATCTTGTTTGTCCGCGCGATCATATACGGACGCATCGCATTTTAGCATTGCTTCCTCTTCTTCCATGGTCGTTTCTGCTATATCCATCGACGGTCGCCTTAGAATATGCTTTGGTGTCAGATATGACGGGTGTTCAACCAACAGCCCATCTACTCCAGGTAATGATTCTTCCTCTTCTTCCGTGATTGCATCAAACGCGAATGTCTACCACTCCTGGTATCGCCGTGACCCCACGGACACATTCCAGGGTGATCTTGGTATCATATACGCCTGCACCCATTGTCCGAAGGGTGTCCTTTGATGGATGATCACCTCTTTATCACTCCTAGTGGTCAAGCGTAGATAGTTCAGCCTTATAGGTCTAGTCGTAGCAGTAGGTATCCAGCAAGAGTATCGTGCTAACACAATTTTGATTGTGGTGTTCCCGAACCAACATTGACTTCTACAGATTTACCCACCGGGATCGCCAGGTACTTCTCATCCGCGGCAATACGTTGTATCTTCGCCCCACACGGTGGTCTTTTACCTTTCAGTTGAATTCTGACCTGGTCTGGCAAACAAACCGTCCCGTCAGCAATGTGAAGGCGTATCCCGGCCGGGACCATAAAGTCCATTCCCAGGATCGTTTCTTGTACCACTTGGTCACCAACCCATGCATCAAAGGAGTAGACTTGTGACCCGTTCAACGTGATCTTCACAATCTACGACGCAGCCAGACTTAAGAGCAAAGGTGATATCGATGATCGAGACTTCAGCTCCCGAGTTAAATTGTAGTGTGGTCTTCTCATTGAGCATTCTTCCCTCTTCCATGGATTGTCTGAACCACTTTTTTGGAGCATGATACTCCCATTATCACGTGATTTTCCAGGAAAAAGCGTGATTTCATTTTGGTAAATGATCGCGCGTATTCATCCAGTCACCGCAAACTTGCATTTGACAGCAAAAAACTTGAATCCAAATCAAATCTATCGGAAGTTCGGTCTGTTAGGCGATTAACACTGTTAATAACCTCTTCTCTTTCAATGAATACGTAAATACATAGCCTAGAACGCTCGGCTCGTACCAGGTTCCATCCTGGCGAGCGTCCTAGTTTGCCATCTTCTCGGCGTGGCATCGGGAGGAAGCGTTCCAGCATGTTTGATCGTCACAAACCACTTAAGAGGCATGCTATAAAGCTATTACATCGGTCATTTTCCTACTTCGTGCATTCTCCACACGCCGCGCACTCGTAAAAACATTTTCCGGGGGGGTGACCGCGGTATCCGCACTTCTGACACGTCAATCGTTTCCAAAATCCACGATCTTCATGTCTTTTTGACCCACAATGAGTGCACGACTTGTGCCTCGCTGCACGATCCAAATCACGTTCGCAATCACCCAATCTTGTCTGGGTAGATGTTCACTTGTTCCATCCGTCGCTTGATCGGCTGCCGTTGCGCTATAAACACGTCGTTGTTCTTCGTCTAAGTCTGAACCGCTTATATCTGATTCCAAATAACTGCCATCGCCCCCCCCACGTGGATATCACGCACGGAGCGGGTCGGTTCCGATGATATTGGGGTGTATGGTGAGGCTGATTGTTGGTGGAACTTGCTTGAGCTCGTCGGGGTGTTGACTTTACGATTCTGCATATGTTCGTACGTACGCAGCGTATCTTCCAGTGTATCCACATCCTCCAATTGAAGCAGCGTTTTTGTTCTGCGAGCTCGCGATCGTCCAGTGTCTTGATATAATGTTCCACATGTTCATTCCAGAAACGTTCAGACGATAGAGGTACTCTAGCGGAGTCTCATCAGCACGCTTGCAAACATGGTAATACTGTCGTCTAGCGAAAGCGCCGCGGCCACAGTTTTTCAAATGAATTTTTTTCGTTAATGTATCCACTTATTGCGCGTCGACCTACTCAATTGAGAGTACCAGTTACGATCTGGGCCCTTTAGCATATCACCAAAACCAGACACTTCTCCGAGTCAAAGGCTTAATCACGCAGGAAAGCTGACTTGACCTTGCGTATTCAGCATCTAGCGCGGTCATCATCGTGTTCGCATCCTGAAATATTCTATCAACTTGGTAATCGAAGACATACGAATTCGTTGCGAGGCGGAACCCCCTCCAATTACGATATCAGTAGTAGCTAACTGGGGTCGTCTTAGATCATCTATGTCAAGATCGTCAGGGCCGTACGCGTTGCTGCGAATATGGTGCAAATGGACTGTTTACATATCGGTGTCTGGCATACACACTCGAACACATTGTCTTTAGGCGTGAGACGACCGATTTGCGCCGTACGGGACAGTTGACTGTGTTGGTCTTGCAAGAACGTATCCATGGCTTTTGCAAAGTGGATTTGCATCTGGTCGGATTCATCCATAGTAGGAACTGTAGTTGTAGGTGAAACTGTAGCAATCTTAGCCGGAGCGGTATGCTCGTGGTGGTCACGCAAAATTGCTGATCTAGAAGGTCCCACCGACATTCTTTTAATCTCCGTGTAATAGTTTTCATCCGCATCCGACTCAGCAGACGCATAGTGCGACGAAACAGCTGGAAAATGTTCTTCTTCTTCGACCTTCACGGTGGTTGGCCGAGTCGTAATTACCGGCAAGTGGGACCAGCATTTTGAATAGTGATCGACCGGCAGTGGTTACCCGATTCAGATTGCAGTCAAGAAGAACCTGCGCATCGAACGCCCCCGGTACAACCCTCCTGCCTAGTGACCACTGAACGAGACGTTGTATCGCCTCCATATTGTTTGTCGGAGCTCTTTGTTCGATCGCAGGGCCTCGTCTCGGGCCGATCAGCTTCGGTTTCAGAATCTTAGTCACCGGATCTGTGAACAGTATGTCTTGAAGATGGTTCCAGTACGAACGTCACTGTACCTAATCAAGCTTCCAGCCTTCCATCTTGAACTCTTCTTCTGCACCCGTTTCATGATCATTTTCTTCAGATTCAGGCACCCGTAACTTCTGAGCTGCAGCTTTCGATCTTTTTTCTTTGTATATAGTTTTGGTTTTAAACGAAACATGTCCTGCTTTGGCTGGACGTGTTCCGTCTAGCGGGTCGCACTTTGTAGTGCGACCCGCGGTGGTCCCCGAACGGACCTCAGGAGGGAATACTGGTTCTCTTCCTGAGTGATCTTCCTCTTTAATTTTCGTTTCACCAGAGCCCCCCCCAGAACTTCAACGACCTAGGTTTCTTGTTTATCACATGACTGCGACAATCTTTTTTCCGCCAACACTTCCATCCCCGTTTTAATCTTGATCAGATATCTTCGCTCTAGGATTTACGGTGAAATCCCGAGTCTTTAAAAGATCCAGGCACGCGCACCATTGTGGTGGAGTGGTTATCACAATATTAATTATGCGTAATCAAGCCTCCACTGGTGCCTGGACAAACGACTAACGGAGTGAGTACCTTGGACCGTGTATCCTGAATTGCCTTGTTCCTTCTCACCTCGTGTACCTGTCGGTGGGCGAACTGCACTCTTCTGGGTAACTTGAGGTCGATTTCTGTTTTAACCGAGTTGGGGATAAGCTGGGTGTGGTCACGTAGCAATTCTTCATACGACCAGCAGTTACTTTGAGCGCTCTCTCAGAGTCAGTGTGATCTCCCTCGAGGTCCCCTTGCACAAATGTAGATACTTAATTCACTTGTTCTTCTGATCGTCTAAGCCGTCTGAAGTTCTTGCCTTGAAGTGCTTGCCACTTCCGATCGCGGGAGAACTTGAATGAGTATCTTCATCCCTAGCAAAGAAATCTAAGGACAGAATTTGAACAT
This sequence comes from Hyaloperonospora arabidopsidis Emoy2, assembly GCA_000173235.2. Lineage (NCBI taxonomy): Eukaryota > Oomycota > Peronosporomycetes > Peronosporales > Peronosporaceae > Hyaloperonospora > Hyaloperonospora arabidopsidis. The sequence goes on from JH598219.1 coordinate 386,231, forward strand.
TTTCTGTTACGCAGCTCGCCTCTTACCACCCTATCTTTATCCTTGAAGTGGTCCACCCGAGCCACCATCATTACCGATGGTCACAGCTGGTGATCGCCTGACTGATGGTCACAGTCAGTGATTGTGACCGATTACGACAACCGGTGATCATAACCGATAGTCACGACCGGCCACCCTTCCTTCACACCGTTGAATATTTCCAGCGGTCACTCCTAAGGGCTACGTGAACGGTCCCACGCGTACCAATGACGTTAAAAGTAGCGGTTAGTCGTGATTTCTCCCATCCGCTTCAGCCCATTTGCAAGACCAAACCATTTACGCAATACCTTCTGATTCCTAGGAAAGGGCCAATCAGATATGACCTTAACCTTCCCTATTGATCACCCCTTAAAGGGTATCTCTTAAGCACCTAATAAGCTGTTTGAGGCATTATCATACATATTATTAGTGCACATGCACTCTAGAACTGCTCGCAAGTGGTCAATGCTATTTTCCACATGCGTCTTCTTCCCGTTTTCTGCTCGACTATGAACAAAGATGTTGTCAAGGTAAGTCTTCTCATAACCTCGGTGAGGACAGAATAGTTGTGTTACAACGCGATTTGACGTCGCCAAGGCATTAGATAACCCTGATGCACAACAGTCCACTCACAAAGCCTACCACTCGTGGTGCTAACTGCAGTGAACGGAATATCGCTCGCTCGCATGGGTAATTGGTAATAACCATCGACCAGGTCAAGGAAAGTGTACATTGTGCAACCAAAAATGTTTTTCTTGAGAACATCGTTTTTAGGAATCGGGTTTTGCGCTGAAATTCATACAAGCATTGAGTTTATTGTAAGCATGTACAATGTGCCACTTATTTTTTGATTTCATTACACAGAAGGTGGGCGTAGTGTGAGGGGATTTACGCTCGCAAATTATGCCTGTCGCGTGCTTGCACGAAAGTGCTCATCGATAACATCGCATTGTTCTTTCGGCAAAGTCTATTGCCGTGTAACGCAATCTTTGGTTCTAATAACCAGGTCAATTCCATGACGTACACCCCTGTCGGGAGAGAAGAATGACTGAGGGTCATGACATACTACATCCTGGTATTCTTTAACGAGAGGGTACTAGGGATCGGAAGGATTTTTAAGGATCGACGATCCACTCTGCGAGTGGAGTGTCGCCTAAAGGATAGCCTCATCTAAAAGGATGATGAGCTCACCTTTAATTCCGATCAAATGAAAGATCAATAACATTTAAGATTTGATTGAACGCATATACAAACATTTCGTCTAACTCTAATAGAGAATGTAAGGATGGAAGGGCCGACAGGCCAACATCACCATCAATATCGTGTGTCACACCATTGACTAAGTTGTAAAGATGTTCACTATCTTTATCGTGGGATATAATAGACGCCTTGCGTCTTCAACAGCCATCTCGCGTCGCTGACGTCTTCGTACAGGGACAGAACACCGCAGTGGGGTTTGAACATTTGGCTCCACAAGTTTGTCATTCTTTACAACAGTTGTTTTCTGTATACGAGATCCGATGGCATTTAATACATCTAGTAAAGTGTTACATAGCTCGAACTCATCACCGCGTGGACTACGTGACACTTTACGCAAATCAGTTGTGTCTACTTCCTGAGGCCGGAGCCTGACGTCAACAATGTCATTAACGACATTTAGTGAGGTGCTATTTCAGCCACCCTCACTCTGTGGATGTTTACGCGTCACTTAACTTACATCAGCTGCGCATGGATTTTGATGCCTTGGTTTTAAACCAAGGCTTTAAACCAACACTGCTATCAGCATACAGTGACTCAGTATTACTATGAGTATCACTCAACGGAGCATACCGTTCCACTTTCAACCACAGAGATTTTTTCTGGACGAACGTCCTCAATAGTGCTTCTGTTTTAGCGGAAGTGAATTCATGACTCACCAAAGCTCCGCTAGAAACATTGCGCATGGCTCCTATAGTGTTAAACTTCCAATCGATCCAGGGATCATGGCGTTCAAGCGTAGCCATACCAAGAATAAACTCATATCTCGAGTTTATATCCAAGATAAGACAACGTTCGGTTGAAGTCTATATTTTTACTTCTAAGTTTAACGAAACTTTAGGAGTGGTGACTTGTGCTCCTGTCTCTAGACGGAACGTAGTGAAATCATCTTCTTGCGCTTCGAGTGCCTCAGCATATTATTGATTTCCTTCAAGGGACGGATGTCGGACATAATTATCCGACGCACCCGATTCAATTAGAATTGATCATGGTCTCTCACAGTCTTTAACTGTTGCTGACACAACTAAAAAGCCTGGCTTGTATTTACACTCCACGGCCACCCCTACGGAGCACATTGAGGGTAAGTAATTATTCTATCTACCTCTTAGAGATCCTACAAAAAAACTCAGGTCTTTTCCAGTAGGGCGCTTTGTGCCTACTGGGAGTCTACATTTCCCGTGCCATGCCCGCTTTCTGGGTTTCGGTTTGGCCGATACTGATGCTACTTATACAGCGAACAGTAGGGCAGAGATGTTTCGTGCTTCCGCACATATAACATCGATATATGTTATAATTCTGTATCACAGCCTGAAGCTCGACTCCGCCGTGTTTAGCATAACTTATATTCATGGGCCTAGGCTATCGAACGTACCCGTCCAGTGCCATTGGGTACTGCAGCGATCTGCTTTGAGTTGCATCCAGCGTTCGACTCAATGTCCACTGCCTCCTTAAAGGTCTACGGGTGACGCGAAAGACTTCCGTCCTAGCAACCCTGGTGCTGAGTCCTACCATAAACGTTCTTGGGCGGAATTCTTCTGGAAGAGGGTCCAGTCGAATTGCTGCAAAAGAGTTTGCAGATCATGGCCAGAGTCCGATAATTATTTCATACCCTGGACGGCAGATAAAAAGGTTGATCGCACAAGACATGCATTATTAGGCAGTGCGAACACTCGAGACATTTGTCTCTTGATCGAATCCCACGTGGAAAACACGACGATTCCAGACACATCACACGCTAGTTCCCATTCTCTAGCTCTGCCGTCTAGTTTTGAAATGGCCATGCCACTCTGGCAATAAGTGCCGCTATGCTAATTGCCGTTTCTACTTCCCGGATATAAGGGAGGATAACGCTTAAAAAGCGTGGTCGAGCCTTAGGCTTATCTTCAGCTATTTTTACATATCGAGTTAGCATAGCCTATGCCATGTAGTCATGAACCTGACCGATAAACGTGGCTTTAAAGAAAAAGGTGACTAGAAGTGCGTCTGGCATATCTAGACTCTGTGCTACAATGTGGATCACTTGTTTGGCGCCTATCAAAGTAAAAGGCTTATCCAGAGCCAGGTGTTGAGCCTTAGACAAGTGGGAGAGATTTTCATTTCAAAGAGGATCAGTCTTATGGATTCACGTTTAGGATTGGAGAGAAGTGCTACCAATTGTAGCAGAGCTACACCAATCTATGCGTCATAGGAAGACTTTAGCCACTCATCTCTAATAAACTAGTAACAACAAGTGCAAGAGAATGCAAGTTCTAAAGAACTAGGATAGACCCTACGCTCACTTAAGCTTACTTCTTAACAGTTTCAAGGGAACTAGCAGCACAAGTGCTCAAGAGCAACAATTCAGTGAGACTTGTACTCCATTAACGAGCTTTATTTATGATTTATCCGCACCAATAAACCTTTTCCAAGTACCCTTCACTAAGGTTTATTGCACTGTCATAATATTTTCAATATGCCGAATACTTTGATGAGTGACACGTCAGTCATTTATTAAAGTATGACGTACTTAGTACTTACAATATTAGTTCTAAAATCATAGTTGATAAGTTACGACATTACCTATATTTCTTTTAATAGGTTCCATAATTTAACATCATTTTAAATGGACGTATTGTGACCCTGTTACAAACCCCTTCTCTTCCTTCATTCTCCCCCTGTTTTGCTTCAAGAATCCATTGATCGTTGAGCTCTGGCTAAAAACTCTTATCTTCTTCGATAGAGTTGAGAAGCTCATCAATGGAGAGCCAGCCCAAAATTATTACACCTTGTTCATCACAAAGAACACTAACCCCAGAAAACGACCAGGACAGCTACGTGTATATAACTTTGAGATACAACCTGAAAGAAGTTTAAAACATAAGGTGGGGAGATGTGTGGTGGTATCTGGAGATTTTAGAGTAAATCGCAAAACCGGCACCAACCGGATGCAAACATTGCAAAACCGACAACAGTCGCAAAACCAGCACCACTTCGTGACGGAATTAATGTGTACCAAGCGCTATAGGGTCTAATGAATGATAAATTTAAAATTCCAGGTGCCAAGAGTAAATCTGACCTGGACTAAATACTGTTATTGCATTACTGTAACGGGGCTACACAAATGGTTGTGATAACCAGGTACGCTGGTGTGATACACACATGAAGAGATCGGTTTCACTGATAGGCGTACTATTGTATCACATACACGAAGTGATAATACCGTACCCTATCAGTTATGGTTAGAGGATATCTATTGTAATAGGGTCTTCAAAGGACGGCGTAGTTCCGGTGTGATAACACCAGAAGAACCTCCTTATGGACTATTTGATTAGGTAGCATAGATTTAAGGTTAAAGACGTAAGTAAGGCTATAAATCAGTAAATATATTCAGTTCCCCTTTTGATCAGTTCAGACACGTGTCTTTCTAAGACTTCTCTGGTCGTAAGAGTTAAGTGCCTGAGTTAAGGCTAAGTACTCTCGGGCATTAATGCCACGTGATTCCTTAGAGTCGTAGCCCCCTGAACCAGGACTAGAAGCTTAAGATCTTGTACATACACTTAGACTTAAGTATCCCTGTAAGACCTGAGAACCTTTAAGTTAATACCCGTTTATTTTGATATACTAAGAGACTCCACGAGTCTAGAAGTCTTCCTCTGACATAGGATTAAAGGTAGCTCCGCTACACTTGGTAGAACTTGTAGTCAATCTACACCTGATTCTGTTAACGACTCTTCCTTTGTAAGGATGGAAACAAAGATAAAACTCACTGAGGCCCAAGGAGAAACTCAGAGCGCTAGTCGGAAACGAACAAGTGGATATAATCCTAGCACAAGGTCCTGACGTGACTAGTGCACATCTTGACGCTTTTATGCAGTTTGAGACCACTTTGATCGGGCAAGTACACGATCATTTGGCATCGGATACGCCTACTCGGTATGTTCCCGTACCTGATGAAGAGCCAAGGGATCGCCCCCTTGTCTTGACTGGGAAGACATTTGAGGTAAAAGAAGGGGATAATCTCATCCTGTGGATCAGAGAGGTGGAAATGGCTATGAACTCTGCTATGCTCCAGTCGGAGCAACAGCGAGTTGTGATGGCTATCCTAAAACTGGGTGGTAGAGCCAGAGAATGGGATCTCACGTGTAACACGTCGGTAGACGAAGCTTTCCCCACATGGGATTTGCTAAAACAGCAAATATCCCGGGTGTTTTCTCCGCCTGATCAGGCATACCGGGTGCGTTCTCGTTTCCTATCTGCCCGTCAGGGCAAGAAAGAACTATCGGACTATGTCCAGGAACTGAGAACTCTAATCGCTGCCATGCTGCTTGATCTCTTACCGGAAATGGTTTTGGTTACCATCTTCATGGAGGGCCTTAGCACAGGCGTGGCTCAAACGGAAGTATTCCGGGTACACCCCGCCTCCTTTGAGGCGACCGTGAATATCACGTTGAACGCTGAGATCAACTTTAAGGCAGCCCGCTTTGGCTTCCATGGGTACAACCCAAACTCGGCGAACTCATTTAGTTCATTCAATAGGCCGAAGCCTATGGACCTCAGTCTCGCCGAGACGGACGAAGAAGCAGTGCTTCAAGCTGTAGAACAACATCGTGATACTCGAAGATGTTTCACATGCAGAATCTCAAAGCATCTGAGACCTAATTGCCTTTTACGCAGGGCAAGACAGGCTACTTCAGGCCAAACTCCTGCCGCTAACCAGAAGTCTGGTACGGTGCCGGAAAACGTAGACTCCCAGTAGGCACGGGGCGCCCTGCTGGGGAAGAGCTAGGTTCGGTTGAGCCTCTAGGATGTAGTGGCGAGCAGAATTTAGCCCCAAGGAGTCCCATACATTCTAACACGGGACGTGACTACAAGCCAGGCTTGTTGGTTGCAAAGGCGACTGTTAAGGTCTTTGACAAACCCTGGTCTATTTTGGTCGACTCCGGAGCATCCGATAATTATGTCAGACGCTGTTCCCTTGAAGGGAATCCACGTTATGTTTGGAGGCGCTAAAAGCGCACAAGGGTGATACGTTCACTGTTCGCTTGGCGACAGGAACTGTAGTCACTGCACTAAAAGTTCCTGTGAACTTGGGTGTGAAGTATTTCGATTTTGATAGTATCGAACGCTGTTTGGTCTTGATTTGGACTCGAGATATGATCTCATTCTTGGTATGGCTTGGCTTGAGCGCCATGAGCCATGTATCGACTGGAGGTCAAAAACAACAGGAGCCACGCGCACTGCCCCTAACGGAGCTTTGTAGACTCATTAACCCACCTCTGCTGGAATCAGAAGCGTTATTGGCGCGAGCCACTGGCTGACAATGTCAGTGTGCTGGACATGGGAATGTCAGAGTTAGTTAATTCTGACGATGTCGAAGACATGGGTATAGAGCAAAGCTCGATATGTGATAGTGAAGCGGCACGTACTCCTCTAAGTGATAGGCATTGAGAGAGCAACGTACTGGATGCTGAAAGCATTGATTAAGGGTCAAGTCATCGAGGGTTCAGATGAGCGTGGAGTGGGACGTAAGTACCCACTGAGTGACGTTGGCTGTGATAGCGACGCACTGAATGTCAATATTGACGTTGTTGGTGAAATACCAAGGCATCCCGAGCCCTTCTTAGCAGATGCACGTGAAGTGGCACGTAATCCACGTGATGAAGATGTCATGTTCAATGACTCTTCATCGGATGTCAATAGTGACTTCAGCTCTAGTTTAGAGCAAATTACGTTCGATGATGGTATCGATCAGAAAGATACGAATACAACATCGTGTGCTGTGTCACAAAGTGATGACGACTGTCAGCTGTGTACACTCGTCAACGGAGTGACTAGAGCCTGTGATGGTAAAATTAGCCTTGAGGCTATACCCTAACGTTAAGTTCGCTTTTAGAACTCGAAGAGTTGTCGGTAGATGAGTTTGATCACTCACTAATGAATGGAGACCTTTCAGAGGTGGTGGTCATTAGACCCGACATCATAGAGTTGAACTCTTCTTCACTTTGGGATGAAGCCGTTCCAGAGGACACAAAAGCAGCACTCAGTGCACGTAGTGGGTAATCAATATCGAAAGACTCTCATGATCCATTTTTATTCCTTAGTCAATAAATTTCAAGAAGTGGTGTGCCACGATCCACCCTCTGTTCTACCTCCAGATAGAGGTGTCCGTCATGAAGTTGACTTAGTTCCTGGGACTAATTACTGTGGTCACACGACAGTGGCCCTTGCCTAAGGAGCAATGTGATGTCATTGATGATTTCTTCCGTGCTAAGCACGAGGCAGGAATGGTTCGTGAGAGTAAATCTCCACATTCAACACCGACATTTTGTGTCAAAAAGCCGAACGGCAAGTGGCGTATTGTGCATGCTTATAACAAGCTTAATGCGGCTACTATTCCGGCACAGACACCCATTCCTCGAAAGGATGTTCTTCAAGACAACATGGTTGGTTGCACAAGCTTAATGCGGCTACTATTCCGGCACAGACACCCATTCCTCGAAAGGATGTTCTTCAAAACAACATGTTAGCGCACTCGACTTGGTCGATGTATATTATCAGTTGCTCATGACAGCGAGTGATATTCCGCTTACAGCAGGTATCACCCCGAGTGGTATGCTATGGGAATGGCTGGTGATGCCCCAAGGGCTGTATAATGCTCCGGCAACATCTAAAAAATTGTCTGGTGACGCAACTTTTTTGCCCACATCGGAATTACGCACAGACGTACTCTGATGACATTTTTGCCCATAGTTGTGCCGAAAAAGGTCGGTTAGATGTTGGAAATCACATCGGTCATTTGCGAGCCGTGCTCGAGTGCATGCGCACTAGTAAAGTGTATGCCAGCGCGTCTAAATGAATTTTTGGTGCAGAGGAGATTCCTTTTCTAAGATGTTTCATTGGTAAGCGCGGCCTTAGAGCGGATCCCGCTAAGGTCAAGAATATTGTTGACCGGCCGATTCCTAAGAATCAAAAAGACTTGCGTTAGTGGCTTGGCCTCGCCAATTACTTACACAAATACAGTGAAAACTACGCTGATATGGCTCGGCCGTTAAATGATCTCCTTGAGAAGGAAATAGATTGGCGCTGGAAGTACACCCATGCCGACACATTTCGGGCAATAAAGGATAGTCTCCTCCATGCTCCCATTTTGGCGTTGCCAAATCCTGAGTACCCTTTCAGTTGTCTGCGATGCATCCAACTTTGCCATAGGCAGCGCTCTGTTACAAAAACAGATGCTGCAGGCCGCGAGCGAGTTATTGCATTTGAATCTCGTCAGCTGAAAGCTGCTGAAAAAAACTATCCAGTTTATGACAAAGAGCTACTTGCTATGAAGTATGCACTCGTCAAATTTAGAGTCCACCTGCTTAGATCCAAGCCATTCGTCGTCTATACGGGTCTTGTGTCATTACGTACGGCGACACAGTCGCCTCACCTCTCTCAGAAAAGGCTCGGTGGCTTTCCTTCTTTGCGGAATATAACTTCGACGTGAAGTATAAGCCAGGCAAACAAAATGTGTTGGCAGATGCCCTCGCTCGCAGACCTAATTATGAGCTTGCTCATATCACGACTTTGTCGTCTCCTATTGAGAAGTTAATCTGTGTGGCATATCCACAGGATTCTCAGCGTTGTTTCATGCCCTTAAGAGGGAGGAATACAAGGACTCGGACAGTTAATTATCGACACACTTGCGGGCCAGCCTACATCAATATTCCATCGATAATGGTCTCTTGTGCTATCGCACAGATGTAGCTGATACCGCTCGCATTGTTGTACCTCACTATGAGGATTCAAAGTACCGAATTAAATAGGCCGGGAAAAGACTTATGGCTCTGTGAGTCAACACTACTGGTGGCCCAAACTCTACAAATGGGCGAGAACATACATGCGTACATGCGAAACGTGCCAGTGGTTCAAACCCTCAGCACATTCGGCTGCGCCACTCGCCAGTTCATCTTTGTCCACGGGGTGTTTGGAGTCCATCAGTATGGATTTTGTGTTTGGTCTACCCAAAGAATGTGACGGCAATACGGGAATTGTGGTCTTTGTTGAACGTCTAAGCAAGATGGCTCACTTGGCGGCGATGCCAAATTCCATCGATGGCAAAGGTACAGCATAGCTGTTTATCGATCGTGTGTTTCGTCAACACGGGTTGCCGATAACAATCATCTCTGATCGCGACCCTCGCTTCACAGTCAAGTTTTGGACTTCCATCTTCAAGGAGCTTGGCACGCGATTGGACATGTCCACAGCGGATCATCCGCAGACCGATGGTCAGACTGAGCGAGTTAATCGCGTCATTGGCGACGTTCTTCGCAGTGTTTGTGCTGAGTTGCCTAAAACTTGGAACTCGATGCTCCCTGTCATTGAGTTTGCGTTGAACAACTCTGTTCATGTCTCGACCGGCTTTACTCCCTTCTATGTGGATAGCCTCACGAACTCCCGCATTCCGTTCACGTTACCACTACGTGGTTCTGGGCTTTGTGGGGGGGGAGTCTGCTGACAAGCTTGCTGAAATCAGCCCTACCACGATGCAGAAACAAGTGAGCGAGTTTCTCGCGACGCGCTTTAGTGTCTTACGACATATGCGTGATGAAATGGCTGATAGCCAAGACAAACAAGAAAAAACAAGCTGATGCTAAAGGCAGCGGATGTATTGATTCTGATGAAGTTAGAGATCAAGTCTTATTAAATGCTAAAATCTACCTACAAATGTAGTGTCTGCCGTCGTCAAGACGAAATTGCGTCCGCGCTTCATTGGACCGTTTACGGTCATAGTGAAGAAAGGCCTTGCCTATACACTTAATCTCCCGCGCAAGTTGCGCACACACCCAGTGTTTTACATTGGCTTGCTTAAGCCGTATCATTATCCTTCACTCGTGAACCGGAAGGCGCTTGCGCCTGAGGGTGGGACGTCGTCCCCGATAACTGCATCTTCGTCAAGAGCTCCACCTGACCAACCAGCCGTGGCAGGTTGTACTCCACCATCCGCAGTCGCTTGTCAACCGAGTTGATCGAACCGAGACGGTTCATCTGCTCACGCAACTGATCCAACTCAGTCGATGACTGTTCATGAGCGTGTTGTACTTGGTCAAGGTTCTCCCAAAGTTGCTTCCTCTCAGTCACAGACTGACCTAGTGCCGTCTGCACGTGACCAAAGACTCTCGGAGTCGTTTCACCTCTGACACCAAGTCTTCATGATCCTGTTCGACACATCGACCCTCTCCTGTGTTGCTCGACGAGCAAGGGAACTTACAGTTCCATGTGGAGAGACTTCTGAAGCGGCGTCGTCACAAAGGTTAATACCAGTATCTGGTGAAGTGGCGTGGATACCCTGAGTCCGAAAACTCATGGGAGTTTGAGATACCCCTTCGGCAAGATTGCCCGTATGCCGTTGACGTTTTTGAGCGTCGCGCTGCGGGTCAGCTTGCACTCCAACGCGCTTCCCACCAATGGGTGTGGGGGTGCAGGACTCGCTCACCAACACCGAGAGACCCGCGACTGTCTGCACAGTCGAAACAGTGGTGATTGGACCAGCAACTGGTTTTGCGTACTGCGTGCGATACAGCGAACGTAGCTGGCATTTGGCCTTTAGCTTAGCAAACTCATAGCGCAGCTTGCGCTCTAGCCGAACGTCGGCCTTGGAGGCACTATATCGAAGGGCACTCATGCTGGGCAGCTGACGTGCCCAACGAGTGAACGTGCTGTCATCCTCGGCCTCACTCTCACCTGGGTAAAGAACGACCGGGATCGTTCTCTGCGTCGGTACAGAGGCACCACGTGCTTGTTCCGTTAACTTGATTTGGCACTCAGAGATCGTTGTCGCTTCGGGCGTCAGGTATTTCTCTCTGAGAGCATCTCGCTCGGCAATGTCGTCGGGCGTCGTAGCCTCGCGCCCTGTGGGCCAAGTAGTCGAGGGCTACCCTGCGAACTTTCGTAACAACTCATCAATACTTAGAGGTTTAAAGTGATAGTCCGAATGCGCCTCGGCAATAGGTAATGTCTGAGATAGACGTCTAGCTCATTATTCTCCTCGATATATCGTTGCTGTTGCTCATCGAGCTTGTTGGTGATAATAGGTTCATCAAGAGTGGTTGAGGCACGCAACGCTGTTAGCACTTGAGTCGTGCTTTGTTCCGGATATAGGTTTGGCGCTATGCGAGAAGGTTTGCACGACTCTGACGTGGCAAGTTCGGGGGTTTCACCCATTTCCACGACCGTATCACTGTCATAATCAACGATGTTCTCTTCTCGTATGATCTCTTCCAAAGACTCGGACGAATGCGAAGACTTCGCCATTGATGCGCAAGGTGTCGTGAACACAACCGTGAGGTTATCTGTTCTCTCCAATCTATCTCAATGAGAAAGGTGAAGAATATCGATTCGGGTATCGACCGTTTGGTGGGGGAGGGTGTAACGGGGTTACACAAATCGTTGTGATAACCAGGTACGCTGGTGTGATACACACATGAAGAGATCGGTTTCACTGATAGGCGTACTATTGTATCACATACACGAAGTGATAATACCGTACCCTATCAGTTATGGTTAGAGGATATCTATTGTAATAGGGTCTTCAAAGGACGGCGTAGTTCCGGTGTGATAACACCAGAAGAACCTCCTTATGGACTATTTGATTAGGTAGCATAGATTTAAGGTTAAAGACGTAAGTAAGGCTATAAATCAGTAAATATATTCAGTTCCCCTTTTGATCAGTTCAGACACGTGTCTTTCTAAGACTTCTCTGGTCGTAAGAGTTAAGTGCCTGAGTTAAGGCTAAGTACTCTCGGGCATTAATGCCACGTGATTCCTTAGAGTCGTAGCCCCCTGAACCAGGACTAGAAGCTTAAGATCTTGACTTGACTTAAGTATCCCTGTAAGACGTGAGAACCTTTAAGCTAATACCCGTTTATTTTGATATACTAAGAGACTCTACGAGTCTAGAAGTCTTCCTCTGACAAAAGAGTAAGGGTAGCTCCGCTACAATTACTATTTCCGGCGAAATGGCAGCGATCGACTTAAGCGCGGTTCATAGTGCCACTGAGATGCTGCGATTTTTGCTGTCCATTAGAACAAAAAGGATGCTGCAAAGAAATATTACCTGGGTGATGTGTATGACCCATTGATGGTGTTGCCCTTTGCCACGACTGCGACCGCCATGCTAGACATCCTTATGAAAGAATCCCGCAAGCGAGAATCCATTTCATCTTACTAAACTAGAGCTGTAGTTCATATCTCATCGCTAAATCGTATTAATAATAATGATATTTAAAACATTGGAGAGAGAGGAGTCCGTGTCTATTAAGTATTTAAACGCTGCTTGATGTCTGTCGTTGCCTAAGCTTGTATGACAAACCTGGTACTCTATTATGTCCGTTGATTATACAATTCTAAATACGTCAGCGGCGATATCGAAATAGTCACATGCTGCTGTACAATTGCACTGCCTTGTCCCCATGAATTGGTACTTACGGACTATGCGAGACGCTTACTGATCTTGACCTCTTCCACGGCCCGTCGAAAGCGCTCGCACGACCATCGAAGCGTCCCAGTGTGGCGAGGCACGTGGCCAGAGGTAGATCTTTCACCCATGTACGAAAAAAGTAGTCGACATGAGCAAATACACGATGTACATAATATTCTTGTTTCACACACACGTCAATCATTCAAAGAAAGAACAGTACCGATAATTTAGCCTATCAGTAAGGTCATAATTGTGGTACCTTCGGCTTCGATACGTTTGAATCGAATAGCTCATGATTTTGAGGTCTAGTCATTCACGAACGCCGCACAGTCACATGTTACGGTCGTCAACGTTGAAATTAAACTTATACAACAGATTGATGGCTTATCGTCATTTTCGGTACTTCGCCTCCTCTCGGCCTTCCTTTCGCATATACCACGACCGCGCGAGAGTCCTGCCCGAGATATCCTCCCACACAGTTCGGGGTCGAGCAAGGGACGATCTCCGGCGAAGGTGGGTGTCCTTGAGAGCGGGAGAGAGCGGACCGTCTTATGTGCCTACTGCGGATATTGAGGAATAGAAGGATAAAGGCATATTGAGATTTAGTGTGGTACACATTAATTATGTCACGAAGTGGTGCTGGTTTTTCGACTGGTGCCGGTTTTGCAATGTTTGCATCCGGTTGGTGCCGGTATTGCGATTTACTCGAAATTTTATTCTGCTGTCTTTGAGGGATCTCAATTTGGGGGTGGAAGCGGAGTGGGTTCTGGTTGAGGTTTTCACGTTTCTATCCTTGAATTACTGACTATATTACAATCAGCTCCCTCTATAACATCCCTGTTTGTCCACCCATAATTTGGATCTAATATAGGGAGGATGTTATAGCCGAAGGATGTTATATCAGGGGATGTTATAGAGGGAGCTGACTTTACACATATCCATGACGCCACCATAATCCTATAACTAATAACCTCCGATAACGCATAGTAAAGTGTCTCCATCGAGACAAAAAGTTGGCAGAGGGAGAACTGTAGTTACTTTCCCAGTTGCGGATCGTTATCGCGGATCAGTATCGCGGATCGTTACCGCGGATTGTGAACAGACCTATCCTATACCGCCTTTATCATGACCGTTCATCGAAATGCGACTCGCGACGTGGTAAAGGTCCGACCTTTGGTGTACTCCGACAGTCACGACAAAGTTACAATCTCGGCTCGGGCTTGACTACTCAAACCACCTTCGGAACTTACCTGAATTTCATCAACAGATACCTCCACAAACGATGTGATCGACTTCTCCACACTAGCAGCTCGTCCATCCAAGTCGACCCTGTCGTCACCTAATTCCATCGGAACACCATTCTGAGAAGCTACCAGTTGACTTCCAATTGGTTCAAGATTGACGATGGAAAGCGGACAATAGAGGTTCCCATCTGGATACGAATTGTAGTCACCCGTTCCAGGCAAGATGCACCACGTGGTATCTAGTCGTGCAAGAAGCAGGCGCTGGAGGTGCCATGGGATAGACAAAGCGGAAAAGGCGGGCGGGAGGTACTTTGAATTTGAAGAGGGTGCGAGCCAGTATAGTGAAAGTTCAGCTTCCTTCACTTCCTCTATAGTTCTCGACCAGCGGTACCCCGCCTTGAACCTGAACCAACATGCGTCGTCATCCAGTATTGCTCACTGCCGCTGTCGCACTCCTCGCCAGCAAATTTGGGTTCACGTTTGCCAGCAAGTGCACTATCGTCAAACGTATACCAGAAACTGCTACTGCTGCTTCCTCACTCGGTGTGCCCAGCGACTTGACCGTCGATACCTCCGATGCTGAGGCGACTCATAGTTCCTCTACAGCATTAAATATCGATGCCGATCAAGTACCCCCTGACGACGAAGTCGACCGATCGCTCGAAAAAGCTCCGACGTTTTCCACAAGTGACAGTGAAGCAGCTCCTGACACAAGCGCTAGCGGATCTGGTTCACCCTCGAAACCCACCAAGCCGACTTCAGCTACGTCGAAGGATAACTCAAGCCTTTGCGCCAAGCCTCGCGTGGTCATCACCGAAGTGGACGTGGGTGTCGCTATTGACAGCAACGAAGACGAAGCTGCACTCAAGCTTATGGCCATTGCCGCGATGCCGTCCGGTGGATCACGCATCGCTTTCCATAGCAAAGACAATGTCATCGTGCGTGAACTCGACGCCGACGACAAGCTCGTGAGCAGCAAAACCGCCATCGAGGTCCCGATGCACGACTTTGCAGACATCCACGCCGACGAGGATGGCTTTGTAATTCTCGGCACGAAAGATGCCGAAGGAGGTGGCACCCTTAACTGTGGCAATCCGAGCAATATGTGTGGTACACCACCCGACCCGGCCGTGCCATGCTACGACATGTACTTGGCTCGCTACGATGGTACGAGCGAGAAGTGGGCGACGAAGCTGACATCGTCCAGTGCATCGCTGCCTCCTTACTCGTCGTCTAAGACGGGCAAAGACGTGTATATGATCTGGTGGTACGCGCACCACGGCCGCATTGCATTTGACGGTACAAACTGGGCCACGTACTTCGGCGCCGCGGTCTCGACATCCCAGGATGGCTGCATCAATATCCACCAGGGGGATCGCATGAAAGTCGTGAGTCCGTCAGGTACCATCACGGAGGACAAGGACTCCTTTGACTGGGGCTGCTCGCACTCGGCCTACGAGCGTATCACGTACGACAACCGCACAGAGAGCTATGCGACGATCTGTAAGACGGACAACAATAACCGCATCATGTCACCCAAAGATTGGGGTACGACTATCTACCCGGTGGACCTCGGTGCTGCCAACCTCGGCGACATCGTGCCGGACTCTGATCCATCCAGCAAGAAGTACTGGGCAACGGTCAGCGACGGCACCAGCGACAATGCCAATGTGCACCTGATCCACTTTGCAATGGATGCTGCGGCCAGTGAAGATATCACGTTGGGGGGCACGGACGCTAACGAGCGTGCACCACATTTGGCGGGTATCGGCAAAGGTGGCATGCTTGCCATGTGGGAAGGCAGCTCGTCGGGCGGTGACCTGGTAGAAGGAAGTGACCGTACGATGTACGTGCAGGTGCTGGACGCAATGACCGGCAAAGCCATTAGTCAGAAGGTCACGGTGGACAAGTCGGTGGTGGGCAACAGATACCAAGCGCTCAAGACGTACCCGGACGGCAGCGTGGCGTATTTGTCAAAGGGTACGACGAGCACGTCGGTGCAGGTTGTCCGCTTCTTCGGTTGCTAAGGGCTGGATGTGGATGCAAGTAGGTATAGTCGATATATTGATCGAGACCTACTGCTTCATTTTTTTTTACACTTCAACATCAAAGTTACGTCATGTCAATTGCGTTCGTTACGTAATGTCGCAAACAATGCGTGGGGCTACTGCTACATACCAATACGTGTGGTACACACGAAATATGTGACTAACGCAACCCTATTTTGCAGTATTACAGGTAAATAGATACTTAAGACGGTGATCATGCCGGCGCTAATTCGTAAGCAGCCTCGAGCTGCTGTGTATGTAGCGGCTACACGGCAGCACGTGGGGAAGACAAGCACTTGTTTAGGACTTCTGCAAGGACTTTCATCCCGAATGGAACGTATTGGCTTTTTTAAACCCGTGGGTCAAGAAAGCGTGGTGGTCGAGAGCGGTTCAAGACGCGTGGATAAAGATGTGGCTGTGGCAAAAGGTGGTGACGAGAAAGTGGCATTTTGTTACCATATGTGGAGATATTTTGTGTCTAATTTATAGTCTAAAAATGGATATGTAACGGGTTAAAAATGCTTCATATCTGCTTCGACTTTTGTTTGCAGAGGTGTTTAAGCTCAAGACTTGCAATTACAGCGACATGTCCCCCGTGGTGATTATGCCTGGCTACACGAAGCGCTTTTTGGATGGCGAGATTACGGTCGAGAGCCAATTAGACAAAATTCGAACGAGTTTTAAGCGCATTACGGAAGCAAACGAGGTAAATCGTTTCTTGATGTAGCAGAGACGGTTTATATAATTTCTGATCGGAAGTATTTCTATGTGTGGTGTTT
>JH598219.1:426853-459764 GCA_000173235.2 Hyaloperonospora arabidopsidis Emoy2
CAAACAATCTTAGCGGCTTGCTATGGCTAGCAGAGCACCAACACTGCTCGAAGCCATATCCAAGCTATATAATTCATCTGGCGCTCTAGACATAATATCTTGCTTTTTACCTGTATCCTAAAAGTGCAACAAGAGATCGTGGATTGTTTAGCACATGATGTACGCTGCTGTCAGGTTGAACTGAAGCTTTCGTAATCCCTTTGTGGGCCCTGATAGAGTCAGCGAGGGGTCGCTTGGCGCATTAGATGCGTCCGTTTTAGTTCGCGGAAAAATCCAAAGCTAATCGGTGGAGTCAGCTATCACAGTCGCATGCACGTTGTCTTCTGTCCGTTAAGCACAGACACGGAGCCGTACTGTGACTATTCAGTAGCACCAATCTTTTCGACCATCATGGAACCACCTATATCAACATGGGTGTTTCCCAGTAAGGCACGTTTGTAGCAATCGCACGTGAAGTTTACGTGAAAATCCAGAGGTCTTATCACCAAAGTAAATCATTTCGTTGCGTGGTGCTTCCTTGCGTTGCACGTACATCGTTTTGTGCACATGCTTGGAACCCAGAAGTCGTGCTTTGCTCGAAAGCTCGGCCGAATCTACAATTGTCGTTGGATCTTCTCTCATCGTTAGCGCGTCGGGCGCCGTAGCAGCAACAGCTGCGGGATTAGATTCGTTAAACTTTTTCATAAAAGCTTTGAATGCATCCGCCGTAGTAACACGTGTATCGCAGTTGTGGCGTCTGAACTACCATGAACAACCGCCACCTCTGTTTCTTTAGCAGTATTATTCCAAGAAATACCATTAATCCATTGTGTTTTGTCGAACACGGGTCGTCTCAATCTGTGCTCTGGCCCCAACCTGACATATTCCAACCATTACATATGATTACGGCACTAGTTTCTGGCGCTCCCCAACCAGGCGCAATCGCTGTCGTACGTCCAAACACCCTTTCTCCCATTTCCTCGGCACCCTAAACACTTAGTGTAACAGCCTCTAGCCCAGGATTAGCACTAAAATCTGTTATAGGATGCTATACAATCTACGCACCTCTGACCTTCTACTTATAGAATGATACAGATAAAATTGAGCTTTTAAGATAATTGTGTGTTCGTTGAAACATTTGACGCGTTTTGCAGTACAAATACCAAACTTTGTAGTACGGATTGCCCTCGCTCCTTTTTCGAAAGATATCATTTTTATAACATGATTGGCTGATGCACCTCAATCAAAGATTACTCTGCGCTCTTTCGGAAAGTGTTACCTGCATGTTTTTCCAAAAGCCGCAATTCAAGAAGTACAAACTTATATACCCTTCAATTATAAGAGGAGTCATTCTAGGTCGATTACGAAGCGATTAAGCCACCGATTGTTAACTGTGAGGCTCAAACAAAGAGGATAACCACTATTTGCACCCGGATTTCTATATAATCTGAAAACAAATCGCTACTACAGCTTAAAAATAGGCGCTCTTTTAGCTTAGATCACACTAATTTACCCCTATAATAAGTTCATGTCTATACTTAGATATAATCATATGTATCAGTTTAAAAAGTACCGGCGATGGCTACCATATGTGATTTGTAGGTGCCTTTACAAGTATATTTTGTCGAAACGGGAAAACATTATAAAGCAAAAAATGCTCAATTCGGAACAATGACAATGAAACAGGGGAAGTAGCTAATAGCCGAGAAGCCAGATATAAGTGTGTAGATGAAGAATTCGTACCAAATATGGGGGGGCTTTAGCATATTCTCGGCCATAATCGAGGTTGATAAGTGTGGTGTTGGCACTTCAGATGTCCGCCTGAAGGATGCGGAATAGTATGTAGGCAGGATGGTAGCTCCCCTGGAAAAAAGGTTGCAAGTTGCAGGCATTACCTAAGATGGTTTTCTTCCCGAAATTAGTGAATCTAATTGTCGATGCACCGCCACTATGTCACCTCCTTCTTTCCTTCCTTCTACTTCTCCACAGCTTTTATAGTCCCTTCATCATTGAGATCTGGCTGAGCACTCTCATCTTCATCGATAGAGTGGAACATCTCATCAATGGCGAGTCAATTAAATTCACTATTGTCGTTAAGCACTTTTCAAAAGTGGTTTAATTAGGGTCTCTCAAATTGATGGTACTGAATAAAAAAGAATCACGAAAAGGACGCAATCTTGGGACGAGCAGAATTTGCGAGACCAACGTGGGAAATCATGAACAGGGTATCTTTTTAATGGTACTGAAGAAAATCGATCACGGTCCATCATTAAAAGTCCCGGTCCCTTGAGGTAGACCTCAGTTCCCCGGGGTCGACAGCAGCCCCTCTTCGATGGACCTGGTCTCTCATTGTTAGACCTGATCACTCATAGGTAGACCTCGGTCCCCATTGGTTGACCTAGTTCCGCATCCGTGGACCTCGGTTTCTCATAGGTACACCTAGTCCCGTGTCGATGGACCCCGGTACCTCTTCGGTACACCTCGGTCTCATATCGGTATTCTTTTATCCTATAAGGTCAATCTACTCAGGGCTTTTCAAAATAAGGAATCAGGGTATAGGCAAGGACAGAGAAAAAGAGTTAAAGGATAGGACGAAATTAAATACTACTCAATTTGTGATTCACGTGGCACGACGCCTTCTTGCGTAAAGAAACTCGGTAAGTCTAACCGCCTGTTCCGGGGAAGGGATAAACTTGTCGTCCCCCTGCACGGAGGGCTCCAAGCAATACTATATTTTATGCGTTGTACACACACTCAAATACTTTTGGGCGAGGAGGTGGTGATGTAGGTGTGACACAATTCCAAACAGCATCCACAGAGGGGTAGCAATACCGGTGCTTATGATTTGCAATTTAACGGCATAATCACGATAGTTGACGGCCTGTTGTACTCTATTAGCAATTTAGATGGTTACGATGTAGTGAATGTCGTTCAAGTGGCACCAAAAGATCTTACAGATAGAATTATCGTGCAAATACATGTGCCGCTACCGGCTCAGATATATCATTTTCAATTAAAATAGGAGTAGGTACATATCCTTGACCAAGAGTGGGCTAATACCTTCAGTACGTCGATGGTTTAATACAACGTCAGCGCATACTGTTTACTGAATGTCAATTGTACCAATCTCAAGCGCAATTACAACGATATGGCTGAATACATGGGTACAACCTTTGAATTTCTGAAGGGCACAGACTACAAGATAATAACCAGTGATGCTTTTAGCAACTGTTACCTGATCGTCCTATAGTTGCACAACCGGGTACCATAAAAGAGCAGCATCTTGTAATATATTACCTCAAATGCATAGAAGTAGCGGATAGATACGAGTTTCCCCTTATTCGCATCACTAGCTTAATCGTATTTGATAGATAAACTCTGGATTCGAGCAATGAAAAATAGAGCATGCAAACAAGTCAAACAATTCACCGTTCTACTTGTGCATCCGAATAAGAAGTCGATTATAATCAAAAATTATAAACAATAGAATACTGGCGAGATATGGCAAGCATCGAGGTCAAAAATCTCGAGATAAGATTGGGAAACATAATCTTTACCCACTTGCGGCGTGCATATGTAGGCATGTAATACCGATTACATAAATCAGCAATGGCTGTGCGTTACGGCACCGAAACGACATTTTGGGTCGTTTATGATTATCTAAAATGACAGGAATCTATTTAACAAAATATCATATTAACCAGTATCTCTCATAAAAGAAGCGTGGTCATTCACGCTGCCCACCTCGTTAAACAATAGATGATTATTAACAGGTTGCACGTATCAGCTAGATACTTTTACATCGCAAGGTATACTCTTATTGTTTTCGAATTATAACACTACTTAAGGTGGAGTATATACAAGTTTAAACTGCTAAGTAGAATATCTCGCGTACCATAGCGTCAAATTCACTATGATAATGGTATTACCACTCTACCCTCTCTCATATCGTCAATTTATTGCAAAATGCTTAGCCGTTTTTATTACAGTTAAATTGTTGATGGGTGCGCTGCCGTTGCACAAGCAACTAGTAGGCATCGTTACAAGGACCAAGTGATGAGTAGCGAGAATTTTCCTGGCTTACATGGTGCAAATAAAAACCTCATATTCCTTAACTACCGAAATTAAAGTACATATGCTCGTCAAATTTAAACAATAGCGAGAAAGGGTGTAGATGAATGTCACGGTTCATAGAAAGCATACATTTCAGCATACATTTCGACTTTTTTACTTCTCTGATCTACCTAACACCAATGTCAATTGCATGTTTCTACACGCGGATTGCAGCCACGAACAATTTCCACGGCGTCTTTACCACTAAATCTGCTACTTATCATGTCATTGTACTGAATATACCAAATGATTCCTTTTTTATGAGTACAGCGGATAGCCCATCTTGGTACAACCGTTTTAACCATCATGACGACAAGGAAATTTCTTGATGCCTTCTCTGAAACGTCTTAAAGTAAAGGAAATGCCTCTACCTCATCGCGCGCATCATTTACAGCAATTTTTTTAATTTTTGTAAAAGTACTTTGTCCCTAATCGCATCGAAACTTTGTTACCTTTGGTAAGATATTTACAAACCACCAGCTTTTAATCAACCGCTCCATTTGTTGCATAATAAGAATTGGATTTAAAGCATATGATCCAGGGGATCCTACAACACAAACAACTCGACTAAAACCAAGTGGGTAGCCGCAAAAACGGGGGATAGACTACAAGCGTGTGAACGGCCTCCCGAATCATATTTTACCTACAATTCTCTTACTAAGTATACCTTTGCCACAGATAATGCGCGAGTACGATGTACAACCTTGCCTCTAGACACCCTTCCTTAGAAACCCATACCTCAAAACACCACAATAAGTGACTTTATTTGGTTTTTCATTAACCCCCTTCCATCAGAAACCTATAGCAATCTAGTGCTCGCAAAGGAATCTGCTCACGCCTATGCATCTGAGAATGGCTTTGCGATTGATGTACAAAGGTCTACTGAATGAGGTTATCTATCATGTATGAGGGGGGCACACCATCTGAGAAGTGATAAACTAGCGCACCTTTTTTTCGTCAACAGCTGGGCAGTCTCTCGTCTCTGGCATCGCACAGCTTCGTAGCGGAGACTCCACTTACAAGTAACACCTGCTCGTTATCTTGGAAGGCTTTGATGCATCTTTTACGCGCTCGGTTCAACAAGTTACCGCCCCTCCAATCATATCTCGTAGCGAATATTTGTCCGTATACGTGGTGGGTAATTGAAGAATCCTTGATAGCCGCTAACGTGATAGGTAGCCAACGGATCATTTTATTGTAAAACGTGATTATTTGCACTGCAAGTATATCATCCTACACGTCTGATGACCCTTTTCTGTGACACAAAGGTTGAAGGTTAGAGTCACCGCGTCGAAATCTTTTTGTTCTAGTGCTGCTCGGCCGTTTCACCACGATATGGACCAAAGCGATCCGCCTATAAACTTCACAACTAAAATAACACGCGATCTGTACCACTCTTTCCAAACTTCTCGACATTGAGGAGGAGGTAGTGGTCTATGGGAAAGATACAGAATCCAACCTAGCACAGCAATGTACGAAGACAGGCCGACGCAGGCTCCTAATTCAACCCTCGAAAGTGAAGCTGCCGATGCGCTAACTGCGCTGGACATTACACCCGGCATGGGGTTAGAGATCATCACAAACTCGCTCGATGAAGAGTACAAGCAGGTGCTTCAACAACGGGAGAGCTCTCAGCGCAGATATCAGATCATGGCGACACTTAATAGTGATAATGAATATGTGCTCACCCCTCTCAGTGTAGATGAACGTCTCCATCAGACCGTGGGCCAACCTTTGGCATCGGTGATCATTGCCCCGGCAGCCGCTACACCTGGAGAGGTCAAAGAGCATTCCCGCTCCACAAAGACAGGGGGTTCGAGGAACCGGCACAAAATGTGGAAATCCTCAATACATGTCCATCGTCTTTTTGTGGAAAGCCTCGAGGAGGGCGTCTAGCTCTGCAGAAGGTAGCTTCACGTTATTTTTGATTTGTAGAATGAGCCAATTTTCAAGCAGCAAGGCCGGAGGATACGAATTTGGTCTCACTCGAGACTGACTCAATATATGACCGGAGGACACGACGTCGATCTCACTCAAGACTAGAATGAAATGGAACGGGCGCATAAAATCATATAGGACGCATACACTGTACCAGAACATAGGTGAAACAAAAGATTTATTCGGATTAATGATATTATTTTTAGTAAAGCAGATCTGGGTGGCGAACTTCAGTAACCTAAAGATAATAAAAAAATGCGGTAATTTATCAATCAATTAATTAATTCTAAATTAATTAAATGTGCAACAAACGGAATCTCACCTAAATTGCAGTTTCCAGACCGCCAATCTACCCTTTCATGATTTAAAATCATACCAACGGGTTTCGCTTGGTGTCCATACCGAAATGCGCTAATCTTTGCCTTCTTCGCAGTTATATCACAGATTGCAGTCAAAATTTGAATTTTGTGAGCAGTTGTCATAGCCTGCTGCATTACGTCCTGCAACGTCGTGACCTTCCGAACTGCTTTAGTTAAAGTTTTGACCGATGAACTAACCACGGACCAATAAAAAGCACTGTCCATCTTTTAGAATTAACAATGGGCACATTATAACAATAGATTAATATTAAATCACTCAATAAAAAATAAAATTTTACCATTGTGCGAGGCGACGAAACTTCCCTACGGTCCGCCACTGTCCGTAGGATGCCATGGAGTATGAATTTAAACTTCTCGGCCAGAAGATCTATCGCAGCCTTGTAACCTTGCAACACTTCAATACCAGTCTTTATGACCGATGATGCATAAAATGAGAGAAGGTGATTTTCCTGCTTGACATCAACCGCGTTCCAGGCACAACATCTGGAAAAATTACAGTCAGCTTCTGAAATTCAAGTTAGTCAAAACAAAGCATTTCGTACTCTTAATTTGTCACATTCTTCCAGCAGTCAGAAAGTATAGTGATGTATGACGCTTTCTTGAAAATAGAAGGGATTCGAGTGGTGATATTTACGCCCAGTTTACTGAGAAGAATACCGGCAATATGCTGTCGACTGGGAGGTCTATGACTGCCGAAATGCCTTCAAAATTCTTAAAATGGTTTGTTGCGAATGCAAAGAGGAAGTTGCCCGTCACCATTGTCATCGTGAGCAGATTGTAGACATTTGCAACCTCTTGCACCTAGAGAGGGCGAGTCTCAAATGAAGGTCTAACGTGTCCCTGAAACGCCCTTGCGTACGCTGACGTGTGTTCGGCGCACAAAATATTGAATAATCATTGCTAAATGGCTATCGTATTTTATGCTTTTTCTGCATCGGCATCGGCTGCGTCATAAAAAGCGGCGCGTTGGCGTCCCCGTGAGCAATGTGCCGCTTTACACGCGAGTTTTGTCAAGCGCTGTATCCGGATACACTTTGTGGTGTAATAAGCGTATAAGTACAGAAGATTTACTACTCAAACGCGTCTGTTACAGCGCAATAACTCTCATGCGCGAAGCCTCGAGGATTCGTCAAAGAGACACAAAAGATGCAAGTTTCGGATTATATTGCATGTGTTCATTACATCGGCTTCATCATTTCCTAATCCCAAGATCTGCAGCGGCAAAAGTGTCGAGCGCGGGGATACTAAATTGTCTGGTAGCCGGCATTCTTTGGTGGCGGCCACCTGCCATCATCCTTCAGTGTGAAACCTTATGAAAGTTGTAAACGAAGTGGGTCTTGCGTGTAATGTACGATTCCATTTACTACCTTAATAACATGACTGATCTTATCGATCATTCCAACACTGATTTTGATATTATTTGCCTTCGCGCTGGTGACACATAAGTACCGAAGGAAAAATCTTTCCAAGCACCCCAAGTAAGGACTCATGACCAGTACGTTAGTGATAATATGTGTCTTTACATAGGTAGCTAAATTTTTCATCATTGTCGAAGCGATCGTTATGCTTTTAATTTGCATAGACTTCGCCTAAGACCTAAAAACAAATGCCGACACACCAGTACGATTAGTTATTGACTCGCTAGCATCAAAGCCATCGATGGCAGATTGCCCAGACCCAGAACCACTTAAGCACCCCACCTTTGAAAATTTTCGCTATTTAGCGAAACTTTGACCAGTGGTTGCTATTATACATTTTTAACAGGTGTTCCTTTTGGTGTCGTATTAATTAGAGATAAGTGAGGTGCATGGACTCCCGCTTTTTTGTCCTCATAAATGTGCGGTTTCATTTTAACTTTATTTCTAGCTTCGAGAAGCCTTAACACAATACCTCCGCACTACACCATCTCTGTTACGGGCGATAGGTAAGCAACATCGTCGTTGTAATCGCCCACACTTTTTATCCCCAGAATTCTTTGCGATACATTTTCGTTTGGCCTCGTCGCAGACGGAGTTCTTACACTTCGACTTGCATAGATTACGAATGCGTTCCCTTCTACAGACCACGCAGCCATCTCACAGTTCGTCTCTATACGTCAGACCATTTTCTGCGCGATATAAAACTACCCTCAACCTGCGGCATCCCTCAAGTCGAATCATCAGCCAAAAAAATCACGGTAAGGAGAGCTCACGCGGTATTCCCCCTTCGCATGCATACCCTCGCCAATACAAATAATCGCTTATCAGTATTTTCTTGCGACAATTGACTCCTAACGGCGAATTCTGTGGGAATATACATCCGTTACTAGGCGCTAATGCAAGTTGGGAAGAGAACTGAGAAGTTGGAGTATTAAGTCGTTATGTGGAAACAGTGTGGGCTAGGCGTCCATCAAATTACGATACAACGCTTATCAATCAGTCATCATTAATGCGATATCGCGCTGACTAGAGTCAATCAGTGCCTTAGTAAATTCAATTATAGACTTCTTTATCCGACCTATTTCATTCACCATCGATAATATGAAGAAGAAGGACAGAAACAGAGTACTTGAAATAGTCTTAATACTCTCTTCAGCACGACCAATATGTCGTAGCAATATAATTCGGGGTTGGGCATTTTGACAGCTAAATGTTAATGTGATCGTGATGGACAGCACCATGTCCTGCGCTGCTAAAACAAACATACCTTTGTAGGGGACCCTTAAAATGACCTATAAGATCCGACAGTTGGCAGAATAGGGACTTTCTACTAAATTACTCAAGCTTTTGAAAGGTGATTTATGGGCGACGATGCGATGCCGCGGGACGTGGGTATGGTAAGGCCCATAACGCGGTATTCTCAAACGTACCAGTTAAGAAATTACGGGATGAAGGCCACTTTTGCTCGGATGCAGAAGCTTCGCAGGAGTTCCGCTGTTGTGGAACAGCCGAAGGTGCCTGTGCCAGTGCCGGCGGGACCGAGAGACAAGCGAAGCTTTTTTTGGGCTTCTTCGCGCGACGTTGAAATCTATCCTTTGGTGCTTTGTGTAGCTGTTGGCATGACGATTGCCGTCTTCTGTGGTGTTCGCAATCTATCGTTTAATCCCGACGTTAATCTGAGCCGTGACCGACGTGAAACACCAGCATGGGAGCGGTACGAGCCCGAGGAAGGAAAAACTTACTCGCGGAACCGCCACCATTTCGCCAATCTCAAGCCGAATCCGGTCAACCAATTCTCCGAGTCCGCAACGCTCCAGGAGAGGACTGATGAGCCCTTCTCGGAACATCTATAAAGCGACGGGAGACTGTACGAAGCAGTCGCAGTCTTGCGTATTTATAGCAATACAGCTAACATTAGGTGACATCCAGCTTTCGTAATGTGTGCGTTAAGAACATTCGATATCTTATGTAACATCGTATACAAGAAGATTAGAATGGACTCCGTCGTGCCGACCAAGCGACGTATAAACACGCGATTGTGTACGTAGAGATGTCATTGCCCAATCGCATTTGACATAAACTGGGTGCAACGAGACACTATTACTACGCGATGCTATGACAATCTATCGTATGCACTATTACGAGCGCACATCATGCACTTGCGACCCCCTACCTTGTCAACTAAGTTGTTTCACTGCTACGCCTGTACAGTGTATCACACCTATGCTACTGATCGAAGTTGTAGCACGACTAGCGTGGGACACCTGCTGTTCACGCAGGCCAAGTTCCGTCACTGGCCCCATCGTGCCAATATAAGTGCGAACTGCGTTTACTTGTTAAGCTTTGATACAGAACATTTGTCAGCATAAGAAGGAGTAGAAACGGATAGAGGTTATGCTCAATGCTGAGGCACCCGATGGGTGCTGTCGTCTCGGATAAATCGAGACGACAGCGGGTGAATTGCCGAGTTATTGGTTCGGCTCGATCACACCTATACACATGTTTTCAGTCCCTAGCAGTATCCCTGACACCTTGTCCCACGCTTTCGACTTTTGGCCGGCAAGATACGCCTACTCGACTCGTAGGTGTTGCAGGTGTCGCCTCAACGCCATTGTGTTGGACGTCTGTTGGACGACGAGCGATAGCGATGAAGAGAGGTGGTAATTTTTTATTATGGAGAGAGTACGCATGTGGAAGTTCGGCCTTGATTCGGTGATGATGTGGTCTCCTTTTCTGTATTAATTTCTTCTTGTGTGAAAAGGATGTCGTAGCCGCTGTTAGGCGATACCGAATACGATCGCATACAAGATAAGGTAAACTCGCTTTAACACGCATCTGCTGCATGCTACGACCATGCAAATGTGTGTTGCTGCTTCTTGTGCTCCGCTACGACTACACGCAGTACACAGCTCTGTCTTCTTCAACGGTGTTTCGACACGGCCTCATCAGTCCCTTCCTAGTGCGTAGCTGACTCAGTGAACGTGTTGATCGAATTCGGCTTCAGATTGGCGAAGTTGTGGTGGTTCCGCAAAACGGTCTTCCCCTCCTCAGGCTCGTAGCGCTCCCACGCTGGCGTCTCACGTCGTTCACGACTGAAGTTGACGTCGGGATCGGATGTCAGGTGGCGAACACCGCTAAAGACGGCAACCGACACGCCAAGACCCACACAGAGCACTAAAGGATAGATCTCGGCATCACGCGAAGAGACCCAAATGAAGCTTCTCTCGTCGCTCGGTCCTGCCGGTATCGGCACTGGCACCTTCGGCTGGCCCACGCCTGCGAGGTTCCCGCGAATTTTCTGTGCTCGAGTAAAAGTGGCCTTCATCCTGGTATTCATTAATCAGCAAGTTCTTGAATGCCAATGAGTCGCGTGCTCCGTTTTTACGTCCTGCATCATCGCAGTATTCGACTGCCATCACCATGACCCCGCGTCAGCCACTTCGACTGCCCGAGTATGCTGGTGCAATGGTCCTGTATAGGTTTTCCGTCCATAATGGGTGCTTCATGTATTTATAGAGCCGCCCAACAAAAAATGATATTTTAATGTAGCATAATTCTTTTTTTGCTCCGCGACTTTACAATACAGTGAGCGCATCAATATTGCGACAAAAGTAAGTATCGTAGAGTATTTACATTGTTACGTATAGATGCGCAATAACCGGCGAATTTGTGACGTGGCACTCAGAGTCACAAACGATGTATCACAACATAACTGTAGTTCACGAGAGTTCACGGGATGTGGAGACCCGCGCTGAACGGGTATCAGCTGAATCGCTACCTCAAATGGATTTCTGTTGCTCTGTGAAAGCTCACTATTACAAGTTGATGTAGATGATGTCCGAATATGTCTGTACCAGGAACTACGCGCTGTCTTCCAAGATCGTCGTGGTGGTCGTCTAGATAGGGAGATGTATAGAGAGGCATGGTGTTGGACTTGTCAGTTAACCATCTCAACCCGGCCGGTGCGTGCCTGTATTTGCAGCTCTTAGTGCTTCGCTTTCCTATGCACCCATGACGACGCTTCACCCTTTCGGCTCCCGTTAGGTAGGATTCCCGTTGAAGGGGCTACTCGATGTGGATCTGAGAATAGGATTAGCTTAATGTTGGCTGAGAATATCTGGGAAAGCCTACATAGATGACAGCAATGTGCTCCTGATGAAAAATATCAGAAACGAAATTTGACAACTTATCCTTAACTGTCGTACTACTGCATTCAACAGTGTATCATTAGACGTCAATTCTTCGACCACAGTGACCATTTAGCAACGTCCTAGTTATCCACACACCCACGTTTTGCTATCCGCACACACTCTTAGCCAACCCCAGTCAATCACTGATGGGTACTTTATGAAATACCCGGTTAGGGGGTTGTTAGGGGGGGTGGGGATAGCAAAAAGTGTGTGTGTGGATAACATCACCCTTTAACAATGACTGTTGAAGCAATGCTGCGGCTATATGCTCAAAGGGAATTGATACAATAGATAAGGTCTACTGTGATTAATCTCCTTCGCAAAGAAAAAGCACGCGTCATATATTCTCTGCAGTGTGACACATCATGTTCTCACGCCTTTTATGCGCAGGTCACGTGGCTTGGTCCGTGTGGTGGTGTAATTGCATTGGACTTGTGCCGGCGGCACGAGCGCTACACACAAACAAAACTGGTCGTAGATCACCATATGCGACCATGTACTCTTCTTATCCTGCACCATATAACGAAAGCTCAACTACTTCTCTGTGCTGCAAAATGGAAAGTACTGTTAAGATTTATACCACTACTAAAATGAACGTATAAATCCCCTCATAAACTGATCACTCAATCCAGATCATATGAAGACCACTGTCCATTCAAGTTGCCGTTTTCACGACACGCACATTAGTGTCGTAATTCGTGATCCTCTACACACCACTCCTATCCAAAATCGTCCGATCTCAGCATCGTCTTCCTCCCCAAGCAAATTAGACTCCTCACTTTAAACCGATGAGCACCATTGCTCGATTAGCATGCAAGGAACGAGCAAAATTACGCGAGCCTGACTGATACAATTATGCAAGTCGTACCTTAATATGGTAAGCGCTATTGAGATTCAGTAAGATAGCATCTTCTGAATGCCCGACAGCGTATTTACGCAAAGCGTCACCATTTTTTCGACCCCATTCATTATGAACCATCCTATTCCGTAAGAACCGCTACCCTGTGTGGCTAACACTACTACCTCGCTGGCAGCAATTTTTAAAAACTGATAGTTAGGTGTGTTTTGCGTATTCCCCTTATGCAGTATGGATTGCGTGGCGGGTGGTAGATATATGGAGTCTTACCGTCCATGGTTCGACCACTACTTTCCAGAGAAAAAAGTATCATCAGTCGCTTTGGGATGAAGATCGAGTCGCCTGACTACAAGGTGTTAGGGATTGACTCGGAAATCTATGCGCTCACGGTTGCATTACGGAAGAAGATGGTCGAAGTGCCATTTTACGAGAGACAGCAATGATCAGATAAACTTTGATCGTCATGATAATACGGTTCTGTCATCAAAAGTTTCCATATGTGTTTTAGAGTGCTTATCCGGTCAACTGAGACAAGCCAACTTATATATAAAAGACCTTTATAAAGTGATGTTGAAGATGAACATAAGATGCCTTCAATAACAGCAATTACGTGATGATTTAATTAGTCTTTTTGGTAGGTTAAGCTACAGAAACATTGCAAGCGAACACGAGTGGCAGGCCGGTTTATTGTAGCGACATTTGTCTCTATTTTGAAATGTTGCCACTATTCGAATGCCCGGGTACTGAGCTGACGATGTCCGATCCATTATTGGATAGACAGGTATCCAAAACTGTCGTCAGAAAGAAGTAGCAACGTGTGTAGCAGTAATTGAGTATGGTCATATATACACCCCACTTACTCCAAACATCCCAAATATCACACCCATGTCATACCACTACCGTGGTATGACCGACATGCGCCACCATATCACGTACGTACACCAATGTTTGCTCTCTCCCACCTAGCATCAGTTTCTAGACTTAAATGATAAACACTTTCTCTCTCTCTTACCTCCGCAACAGGCAAACAAATGGAGGAAGATCACATATTCCTCCATCAGTCGGCTCACTATCCTGACATTACGTTTCTGAAACGCAAAGACCTCGTAGCCCACGTCCAAGATTATGGTCTGGCAAGAGAATACGTATAAATCATCCACCGATCGGATACCGATTGTACCCAGGTCAAAATGGGCTGTATTCGTAGGGAATTCGAGGAAAAACTGTGTGAATATATTCGAGATTTAGTTTGGATTTAGAGAAAGAATGTATACATATATTGGAGCACCGCGTTTAACAGGTTCTCACAAATTTGTTTTCTCATTTCTTTTCTGCTGGTCGAGCATCTCAACAGTAGTCATTATCGATGTAGCGGAGTCTGGAATGCACGCTTAAAGTACGACCGCTAGTAGTCGACTATAAAGTAGGTTGGTTTTAATCCAAAACGGTATGCTATCGTCACCGTATTACAAAAAGGCTTCGTCAAATTAAATTACATAAAGTACGCCTCTACAAGGTAAACATTTTAAGCTTTCTCCATACCATAAAGATTCCGACAAAATTTTCATTCCGACAAATGATTCCGACAAATTATTGAGCTCTAATATATAGATAGGGTCTCCTATTTAGGGAGCTTAATCATTGTACGCTAAGAACCTACGGCACTTATTATTCGACTTAGGTCCAGCGAGT
This sequence comes from Hyaloperonospora arabidopsidis Emoy2, assembly GCA_000173235.2. Taxonomy (NCBI): domain Eukaryota; phylum Oomycota; class Peronosporomycetes; order Peronosporales; family Peronosporaceae; genus Hyaloperonospora; species Hyaloperonospora arabidopsidis. The sequence continues at coordinate 441,420 of JH598219.1, forward strand.
CAACAAATGTTACGCTGCTGGAAGCTAGCAGACTACGGAACGTTGCCATTGTACCAGGTAGGTACTCCTCTGATGACAGAGAAGGTGGGTAGGTTGCCGGCTCTGACGTCGCTCGATGTGGTCGTTTTGCAATGCAGGGCTACCGCTCACAGCTTGGGAGCCGCTGCGTGGACATAACTGACGGAATTGTGGCGCTCGTGCTCCGTGGGGAGTGTAACTTTGTGCAGAGATGTGCCACCGTGAACGTGCGCTTGCAGCTGCTGTGTTCGTGGTGGACAGTGAGCTTCGACACAAGTAAGTACGGTGTCGTGTATTGCTGGATTGAGCGTGTGTTTCATGTGGTGCATTTGATGCTGTTATTGCTGGTTGATACCGCTGCTGCTGCTACTGCTATATACCTCCGTGTCACATTATCATGATAAAAGATGACGTGGCTAGTGGTATTCTCTACTTATCAGTGTTGGTCTCGTACATATTTGGCGAGTGGCTGCTAGATGCCATTAGTCGCGCGGTTCCATAAGATCTACTACGAGTATCGATTGATTATAAAGGGCGAATGTAATTTAACGATACGTCGTAGTATTCGGCATGTGGGAGGTCGTTAACTACAGAATGTGTTGACAAGCGGCTGTTCGTTTATGTGGTTGTGATGGATGCAGAGCCGCAAATGTCAACGTCAAATTGCTTGGTAAAGCGCTTGTTTGCCTACAATTTTTCTTATTTCTATTGACAGCGTGTTTAAGGTGGCTGAGCTTGCTCTCGTTGGTGATCTTCCACTGGGATGGAAAGGCTTCGCGAGCTGGTGTTGTGAAGCAACTGCCGATTGCTAAGTTTGAGCGCAACATGCGCTTACTAGTACCAGGTACTTGACACTGAACAATGATGCGCCTGACACAAAGGAAGCTATATATATAATATTGGACACTAAGAACTAACTCACTGTATTATGTTTTGGCCTGTGTTGGCATCAGTACATACCGTGCGCTAAGACTAAGTGAGGCACAATCTTTGCTGGAAGCTGCTACAGGAAGAGAAAAATCGATACCACAGGAAGATCACTGTACTTCTACAGTGCTCTTTCTGTGGTATCGATTTGCGGTTGGGACCATGAAGTGCAACTAAATAATAAATCCAATGCTACAATGCTATCATTCTAATATAAAAGACTAAAATTCAGGCATGTACGTGTGGGGCATTCCGTTCCATTGGCCAATTTCAGCTTTACAATACGTTATTGCCTTTGCTAATATTCACACTCAGTTGCGAAGAAAATACAAGCGCCCGTGCGGTAAGAGGAGTACCTTTTAGTTGAAGAGTTGGCATGTGCAGTCAGACGCTGTTGTTCCTGCTGCTAATTTGTTTATGTGTCGCATGTGCAGTGCAGTCTGAAGATGTTGTTTCTGTGTCTCATGTGCAGTCTCTGGCTGGACACGAAGAGATTGAAGTACGCTTAAAGAGACCAAGGCAAATCTACTGCGTATTGTTATTATATAAACGCATACGAACTAGAAAAATTGGTGACTGTATTTTAAACGTTGAACATAGACGTACATGCATGTCCGTACTTGATTGATACAATATAATCGAAGGTACTTTCAATGTCTTTTACAACGTTCAATATGTTTTGTGATTTTGGTGGTGATGGATCGGTGATAGCGTCAGTTGCAAGCAATGCGTTGTACGACAAAATTCTTTCGATCAAAGCTCCTTCTCTGTGAGCAACGCGCATATGCTTTATCATCAATCCGGTACCATGTGACGCAATACCTCGTTGCCGAAGAAATTCATATACACTTGCCTCTGCAAGGTTTCCATACTTCATCGCTTGTTCCTTGAATTTTTTCGCCTTTTCATCGAGATTGTACCCCTCCTTCAGGAATAGCTTCATGTAGGCGACGGTCTTTCTAGAGTTGGACACCTGCTGCCGAGAGGCCTCACACATCCAAATACGCGGTTCGCGAGTGTACCATTCATACCACACCGTCGAGAGGCAAGTCGCTGCTTTTTATCTTCGTCTGTTCTTGACGCATGAATTTTCACCCACATCCATGGGACCTTCACATGAATGAATTGCACAAAATATGTCAATATCGACTTCTTTCGGCCTCTTCAATTCGGATTTGACTGATAAGATTCGATCTTCCCAGCGATTATTAATCTCGGTAAGTCCGCTAATTACAGTCGCTTGATTATTTTTGTGCTGGTTTTAGTCCGATTCATTGCTCAAATTGTTTCTATTTCTTTCATCCACGTGCTCTACTTCGTTTAGTTTCATTGACCAGATCATTATATCTGCTAATTGACACTCCGCAGTGATCCCGCATTCCCCCAGGCGCTTGACTGCTGGAGCACTTGTCATTTATCAATTTGAATTGTGGGTAGTGGCGGATTAAGTGTGCTGCAAAGTAGTCGAGGACACGTTGGTCAACGTTAAATCTGCTATCATTGAGGTTGCTGCATGTGCTGAACATGAGCGCCTGAACCCTTGAAATTTTTAATAGAGAGCTTGTGTCGAAGACAGATAAGTCGGATAAATGTACATTCTTGTTCGCACCCAATCCACTTAAAACCCGCGCGATCTTCTGGTCTTCATTAGTGGTGTTAAAAAGACGTCGGAAATACCTTGTTCGTAACTGTTAGAATCCAAGCGCCTCGGTCGAAAATCCATTGCGCGCTCAACTTAGGATTGTCATTCGCATGTTGGGTTCCCCCATGTCTAAACGAGTGTGACGTCAGCCCACTTTCCACACCTGCCCTTTTTGCCACATTCTTCAGAATTCTATTCACGTAGCTATGAACCCCTGGAGCGCGAGTTTGTGCGGATCCAGAAGTCGTTTCTTTAATAATTCTCGCTTCAACATGTCATCCACCTTCAAGAAGCTCCACCAGCAGAATTGATACGGTACTCGCAGGATCTGAAACACCAATCTTGGTGGTGAGTTGTGGTAGCAGTGAAATGCATGGGGCGGACTGCATGAGTAGGACCACAGCGATGGCGTGAACTGGACATGTTGAGAATGTCTCTTTGTCGGGGAATAATAAAAGACCTTGGATGTCTTGACGCGGATTAGCTGAACTTATAGTACAGTGTTGGCGCTTATGGATAGACCTTGCTTGAGGACCAGCGATAGGTCAGAAGCCCGGCCGAAGACAGACCACATTAGGCACACAAGTGCAACGTCTTGGTAGTCTGTCGAACTCGTGGCAGTCGTGTAGAGGTAATTCATAAGTTTAATAGCAAATCACCTTTTGTGCACGATGCAGCTTTCTTTACGAGCCCTCCCTTCACTTTCTTCATGCAGTGTCTCTCCAGAGTGCGCGCCATCTCGAGTAGCCTGTCTTCCACGAGTGATTTTTGTGACGCAAAGAACCCGAGCAGCCACTTCTCAGTTGTCTGTAATATGAAATCACAAAGTTCTTCGCCAAAAATTCGCCATTTCTGCCCTTGATATAGCCGAGGTGCATGGCGAACTTCTCCACTACTGTGACGAAGCACGCACCAGACGGGTCACTGAGAATAGACATGTTCAGCTGTTTAACCGTGACGGACTCCGACGCGAGATATTTCTTGAAATTGTTCACAGCTGTGGACATGGCCGACTTGGTGTTGGCTGGCACCAACGACTGAATGCTCATGTTCCTGTGCTGTCTTGTTATTAAAGTGTACAAGCGTGAATAAAACCTAATATTCGGTTTGCTGCAGCTATGGCTTAGCATTTGTATGCTGGACAGACATGCTAAAACACAAGCTTAGGGATTATGTTATCGTGGCAGTTGTTTATCGCTACTATATAAATATGATAAGTTATACAGTTAATAAAATAGAGAGGTGCCCTATTTTGTCGGAATTTTATACAATATGCAACATAGTGTGCCTCGGACTTGGCATTTGTATGGAAATCACACATATTTCCAACTTCATTCCAACAAAATATGTCGGAATGATGTCGGAATGAGATTGCCCTATCCCTATCAGTCCGATTCGCTGAAACTGCTAAATGATGAATCACACATTGGCTATAATTATATGGCGATCTCCTATTGGTCTATGATCGTATACTGAAAGCAGGTGAATTTTTGTTTGTCGGAATCGTGATCATATTCATCCATACTGCCAACAACCTAAAAAAGCAAAACTGGTTCATTTAATTCCACATGACCAATCATCCTTGTTACAAAAATGATCTGATATATACCTACACCATATTACTAACAAGTTCTTCACGCTTACATCTTCTTTCTTAGGACTATTTTCATAGAAAGGTAAGATAAATTGGTATTGGGGTATATATCTTGAAATTGCTGACTTGTTCGCTCACTCACCACGGATTCCAGACTTTATGGCTTACGGTGTATACCCTGATTACATGCGCATATTGAACCCACTTTGTGTATCCTTCGGTTGGTCTAGTTGAGCACGTCGTAACGGCTTCTTGTCTTGCTTGAGTTTTGAGGATATTGATGTCTTGGTCTTCAAGAAGAAATATTTGCATAACATTTTGGTTATGTGTCATTATCGTTTAACCAGATCGCTGCGATTTTATAACCAGGTCTTTAATGTGATAAACGATCTAATACTTTCCTCTTGGAATCGCTGGATTGTTTTGTAGGTACGTAATATTATTGCATTTGAGACTTCCAGTCAATCAGTGAGTCATGTGACCACTTATTCCATCTCGAGATCTTTCGTTCCGTTTTCAAGTGAGGATTCCTTACAGTTGTTTATTTATATCTGAGAACCAAAAAAATCGTGGGCCCTGAATAACTCTAATCATTCTGGGATGTGTTATTTACTAAATCACTAACATATGCGAACCGGTAGGATGCATCGAGTGGAAGCCCGGAGTAGCGCTTTCCTACCGAACTATTGTCCGGTCAGTGCTCGGAAGTGATGAGTCCATTGTGTAAGCATGAGTTGGTCCGCTATCCGTAGGCATTATTCGTACAGCCCTTGAAATTGTCTTTTGCGGGGTGCCCGCCTTTTGCGTTACTGGGGATTTAATCGGCTTGCTATCCCCAACAACTGTGATGCATGTCGCAGTCCACTGGCCTGTAACGCTGTATTTAATTTCAGCTGACTTTATAATTTAATAAAATGCACCTCGACCAGAACGTAAGGCTGACAGTGAATTTTTCTTCCCCAGACTATAGTTGTGACCTAGAGGATCTACCAGAGTTGCCAATGCGCTTTGCACACACAACACACTTAGTACCACTTTGGTGTCTTCAAGGAATACTACATACATTGGCGAATATAAGTTAAGCTATGTTTAGGTCGAACGACCACCCTTTGGCGATAAGCGCTAGCCGGTTTGGCCTGCACAAGTTTATCAACAAACATATCTCTTACAGATCATACAGCGATGAGACAGACTCTAAGCTGCTTGTACAACCATATTACCAGCAACTTAATTGAAGTGTACATAGCTGATACATACTATCACTCCGTGACATAACAGCCGATTTACGTCTGCAGCAGATATATGGCTTCGTTGCGTAAACTTACACCTCAACGAGGTCCGGTTATTTGTCATCTTCATGAATGCTATTTTGATTAACAACTCTCATGCCACATTCGATTTTACGCTTGGCATTTGATGCGGTATTCATAACTCTACCAAATCACATCATGGGTAACAAGCTACATTAAGCGAATAAACAGGTTATACTGTAAGCATCGTCGTCGTACCATTAAGTAAGTCACCACAGCCAGCTTTACTCGATTTTTACGGCAACTTATCACGCGCACTACCTCCTGATGGTTCGGCTCTTTATCAACAACAGTTCCAGCATTTAGTATTTGGTGTCACAATGAATTCCATTAAACGATCCGTTCCATTCGTAGTTGACGATTTGTGCTCGCGCCAACTTTTTTCTTTGACCTCACTAAAGTCTAATGAATCTACATGCTGAAATCTACTACAAAACAAATTAAAACTGTCAGTTGATTGCGCCATTAGCTCTTTTGTTTCCTTGCACAGTCGGGCTCATGACTCTCCATAGCTTCGCTGGGAACAGTGCGCGCGAACCAAGGCATAACACATCCGCTCAATCCATGAAATGCAAGCATGCAAGGTTCTGGACACGATACACAAGATTGATACATTATCTCGAATCAGAGTAGAAGACTAGAAAGCGTTCATCACTACCGAATTCCAAACGGTACCATCCACTTCATCAAGACTTTTGGAGCAATGACACGTGTTATCGTGCTCTTCATGCGGTGATGAAATTAATATCTTGCTCTATGTGTCATCTGGAACCGGATGACTTCTTATAGAGAATAATGTCAAGCGTAAATACCGGACGGCCCGGAATCGATAAAAATTGACTATGTATAATAACCCTTCTTCATCTCTGTCGAGACTAGGTAGCCTGACTTGACACACGTTCCGCGTTACGGAGGACCAAACTATTCTAAAATTCGTGGGTCTACCTATTAGAGGCTAGATATATCCCAGTTCTTGACGGTATTGAGCCCCACGCCGACTAGATGGCAGCTTCTTTCCGTGTCGTACCAGACATTTATTGTGCTGAGGCGATTCGGATCGATGAAGTTGACGCGGCTTGTGCAATAGGAAATTGTGAGGACAAATCACCGGACCGAGCATTGGCGTTCAATCTTCCTACCGCGATCGAATGGCTAGTCCTTAATTGACCCCAGCTGGTGAGTCAGCTGCACAAAGTCAATACTATTTTTCCTCTGTAATCATAATTGATGTGCAAATAGACTGACGGCTCCGTATGACTTGCTGTGTGGGACTGACGTGCGACATGTCAAACGACAATCAATTATGTTAATAATCTCGTCGTGATACCAGCTACGATACAGAGGTGTTCAATGAAAATCGCTTGGTCGCAACATTCCCTCCTTCCCCAGAAGGTCTTGGACGCAGGTGATCAGTGGACGATTTGTTCCAGTGCTGCTTGAAAGATTAAAGCTCTAATATTGCGTATTCAACGTGGCTGATACCCATCGATTTGCGTTTATTGAATGCACCAAACGTGCACAAAAATCTTTTGTTGTACCCATTGCATCCGACACCAGCAGACCAAATTTGACCTTAGTGTCCAACACTACTTCTACGACTCTTCATATGCTAAGGAGGCTCGAAAGACTTTGGCTAAGGCATTGCTCGCACCAAAACCTTTCACAAATGATCGGTCGTACATACCACCTCACGAGAGTATCGATAAACATAGTAGCCAATAGATTTCTTGAGTCTTGTAAATTACCCTACATATATTTCTTGCGCTGCTAGATACTAAGTAGCGTGACTTTACGTGAAATACCAAATAGGCGGCGCTAACACACACTCGAAAACTGTAGCTTCAGCATAAATCATGTACAGAAGCAACGTCTACTGACTAAAACGAACATCAGCCAGATTCTGCAGTTGTGCCACCGAGCTAATAGATCACCAGTCCGGCACGCTAGTACTCCTATTGGAGCTTCGCCAATGCCATGACCATTTCACTATCTCGTATCTAAAGAGGAAATCTTTTTTCGTTTACGTTTTCACGTTTACAATGATCAGTCGAATCTGAAAGCACTCGTCATATAATGGTACCTAACGAGTAAGCATAGACGAACAGGTTGTTCATGCACATGCTCGACCACAGTGGTTTCATACTGAATCAATGCCTCGATAATTCCATATCACGGCTGAGCCTTGCGGTGCAAAAAGAGCGACGTGTTGAACGCCACCAAGCAACGCGGTAGGCACATGAGCGCCTCACGTTAAGCATTGAGAAGAAAAAATTGAACCGTCTTTGCAGATAGATAGTGCAAAGACTCAGCTGCAGTTTTAACGAGTAATTCCAAGTGCATCAGGGGCTGCTGTTGCCCTTAGGTTCGATTAAGACATATACCTAAAGTGTTAATAAGCTCCGGCACTATCAATTGTTACAGTCTCAGAGCATCAACTGGCGGCTGGTTTCGCGAACAAAAGTACACCTTACAAGGCGTATACTCTTACCGACCACAATGGTTGATGCCGTTGTTGTGTATTTCTTAGGATAATGACCCTCGCCCGTGCACTACTATGCAATGATTACTCATCTAGATTACTTAAGCCAATCTGTGTATCGACGTGATTGCTGACGAACAACCAAATACTACTCCCACTATGTTATTGTCTTTGTCCCAGATTAAGCATTTTTTATAGGGAGCCGCTATGGCCACAGACATTAATAACCACGGCCACAGACAAAACTACTACGGCCACGGACAATCGAGCCAGCCAACCACAGCCCAGAAAAGTCAAGTGATTTTTAAATAATTGCGAGCCCGAAGGGTGAAGCTATTAGTGACTGTGAGCAAGATTGAATGCCGAACTTTTAAATCATACTTATCTGTGTGTCTGTGTGTGAGTGTATGTCTATAAATAACGCGGTTAGGTGTAGCTACACGTATTAAGTGCGTTCTAGCCTGTCCCCTTCTTATACGTATACAAGTATATTCAAAGTCACTCTTTGGGTAGGTCACTATTGTGATGCACGGACGTGATTGGCTTATAATTGATTAAAGTGAATATAAGCAGATAAGTACATTCTGGACGCTCATAAGCAAAGGCTGATCTCGTTGCCCAAGTATACCGTACTGGGTTAATACCGACGTTAAGATCATCATGCACATTCTTCAGTGATTGCTGCTGTTGTATAGTGTTTTGCAACTTGATTCAGTTCTCTGAACTGAATTACTTTTATCAAAGGGCGAGCTTCAGAGATTGCTTCCCTATATTAATGATTATTATTGGTAGATAACCACTCGCCACCCTAACAAATACTTTAAAAATAAACTACAGATTCCGATCCACTCAATTTTATCGCATATTTGTGCATTTCAGCACTCACAGCAGACATGGACATGGAGCAGCAGGCCAATGAGCAATTCACCACGCGGAATATCATGGAAGAACATATGAATATGGAATCTATCGCAAATTACTATGGAATCTTCACTAAGTCCTCATACGAGGATAGACTACATGTTGTTCACTACAAATGCGATCGTGAAGAGGTACATCGAAACCGTCATGGACTTGTCGAAGAAAGAAGGGTTCGGAAGGCGAAAGGCAGTGCAATTATTGACTTCCCTTTCAAAGGTGTTGGACGAGAAGCGAAAGTTAAAGCTACACATCAAGGTTGAATGAATTCACCGATGAATTCAAAGCGTTCACATTAACATTCTCCTCCTCCATTACACACAACACCTGGTCTTTTACTAGCACCTGCAATGAACATACCGTAGAACCCTCCATGACTAGGACAGCTCATCCAGTTCACACTCGTGTCTTGGAGTCTCGAGAGGAGGAAAGTGATGGACTAATTCATACTTATTTGAAAGCCAGGCAGGTTCAAACCATCATGCGAGAACAATGCCAGCAATTGAAATTTAAAGCTATGGAACTTGAAGCAATAGAGTGCTATAATTAAAATCGATGGACGGACTCCCATGGATACGATGTTCCAAACCTTCACGGAAATTGGATTTGAAATTAACATCGAGAAAGACACCGATGGGCGCATCACAATTTTGTTCTTTGCTCATCCAAAGAACGTGGAGCTCTTACGGAAGAAATGCGACAGTTTATTGCTGGACTGCATGTACATAACAAGCAAGACGAGTATCCTTTGTCCCACGTTGCCGGAAATAAAAAGCTATATTTGACATTCTCGGCGGCTTTCGTTTTCATGAAGAACGAGGATTCCAACTCGTTCTCTACCGTTATCAACTTTTTACGTTGATTATTTTATGTCGACCATGTTCCTAGAGTTTTCGTTATCGATAGAGAGCTGGCTCTCTTGAACGCTCTGCTGATTGTATTTCCTTCAGCAATCATTCTGCTTTGCATTTGGCACATTGAAAAGAACGTCATCAGCAAATGTAAGCCCCATTTTACCGGGAGGGATGTTGCGGACTGGAAAGCATTCGCAAATGATTGGAGATCGGTAAGGTGACTTTAGTTTTCTGAGATCGATAATGTTTATTTATGTTCATTTATGTTCTTCCTTATTGTGCAGGTGGTTTACTGGAACACGATCGAGGGGTTCGCAGAAAAGTGGGAAGTTTTCCAACCGACATGGATCAAACGCCGCATGCATTCTGTGGAGTATCTTGCCAAAACATGGATCGATCCCCGCAAGGAGAAATTCGTTCGGGCATGGGCAAATTCGATTCGGCACTTTGGTCACACAGTCACCTCACGCGGAGAAGGTGCCCACAATGTCGTGAAATAGTTAATTGCAAGTAGCATAGAAAATCTGTTTGGGTGCTGCGAATGTATAATTTAGTCAATCGAAAGCTTTCAGACCGAATTCACCACAGAACTGGCGAAGCAGCAAATAAAAATCTTGCCATTCACGCAGCCGACCTCGCGTGGTGACATTTTTCAAAGTATCAACCAGAAGGTCTTAATTACGCCCTTCGGAAAGCATCCTGACAGGTAAAATTATAGTATTCTCTCCGTTCTCGTTTTCTTTTCGATCACTAACGTTTCGCAATGACAGCTGGAAAAGGCTAAAAACGTCCCATGGCAATCAACGTGAAGCCATGCGCTTCCACTTTCACTACCATTTGGGTAATACCGTGCAAGCACAAATTGAAGCTGATTATCTCAGAGGGGAGGAGACTGGAATTAAACGATTTCGACGCTCATTGGCCCCTTCATCAACTCCCTTCGGTACGACCATTTGTTGAAGACCATCCAGATGATGCTTTACCAGTCCTTTTCGAAACGTTACAAGACAATATCAGCAATTTGCCTCAACACCAGAAAGAGGCAGTCATGGATGAACTGAAGGAGTTATCGCAGGTATGTTTTGGTGGTGGTTATTTTCCATTTGATAATTCAATAGGTACTAACGCCGTTTATACTAGCAAAACCACAAGTCCTTGAAGAACCGGAAGTTGCTCGAACGAGAGGAAGACCAGCGGAACGAGCATCGGTATCCCAACAAGACGAGACCCTCCTCACTTTGAATACGTGGAAAGGATACCTTCAAGGAAGAGGAAGGCGCCAGCGTGCGGTGATTGTCATCAAACGAGACATTGACGTTCATCTGCAGCATGCCCGGTCAACGTTCAGGGTCGAAGTCAACCTCTCGCGGCAATGAAACGTCACCCTGTTGAGAATCCTTATCAACAGCAGCCACCGTTCCAACATCCAGATCCGTAGAGTATTTTCTATACCGTACATAGATAGCAGTTGGCACTCAGAAAAAAGAACCGTAGTTACGCTAGAACAGAATTAACATGAAACGCATAAGAAGCAGATGCTCGTGTGTACAAGTAAACAAGTGATTTGATTTGCTGGAGTGCGTAGTTACAATTGAATTTTCTAAGCTATGATTCGCTGGATCACTTGTCTGTGGCCGTAGTAGTTCGTCGGTGGCCGTAGTATTAGTGTCTGTGGCCAAAGCGGCTCTTTTTTTTATAATGTTTGTCCGTTTCGGCAAACTCAATTTATAAAGGCAAAAAGGAAGTCCACATGTGCTAGTAATTCTATAATGACAACTCTTTAATATGATACATTAAATTATATCTTAAGATAGGGGAGCAAGCTCAGGAGCTCACTCTTTGATAAAAGCAATCCAGTTCGGAGAACTGAATCAAGTTGCAAAACAATATACAACAGCAGTCACTGAGTATGATGCTGTAAATGTCTGTATTAAACCAGTACAGTATACTTGGGCAGCGCGATCGGCATTTGCTTCCTATAAGCGTCCAGCATTTGCTTATGTGATCATATTCACCTTTGATCGATTTTAAGCCAATCACAAGCGTGCACCACAATAGTGACGTAGCTAAATAGTGATTTTGAATATACCTATACGTATGAGAAGGGGGCAGGCTTAATCGCACTTAGAACGTGTAAGATACACCTAACCGCGTTATTTATAGACACAGACAGACAGACAGACAGACAGATAAGTACGATTTAAAAGTTCGGCATTCAACCTTGCACAGTCACTAATAGCTTCACCCTTCGGGCTCGCAGTCACCTATTAGGTGCTGTTTAGAAGTTCACGCACCGTAATTTCATTACACAGTTCAACAAAACAACTCATCAGAACTTGTCGTCTTGTGATCTCAATGTACCCTTAGATTATCTGACTCCAGATCTGGAACGTCGCTCAGCACTAGACACACCATGCAGCATGTGTATCAACAAAGGTCCCTGCCTGCTTAAAAGTCATGTGTAAGAAGGAGGTGTAAAGATACAGCAACGCAACCACACACGAGAATGCTCTATGCAGGAGCCTTAACGATTGGCACATCCGCACGTCGTTACATCAGCGATCACGTGCGCGCATGATGCAATTTCGCGACACAATGCCGCGATACACGTGTGATGCAGCTCTTTTTTACTATTCAAATACCACATGGTTAAAAACCGCCGTTTAGAACGAGAATATCCGAAAACAGACCGCAACAGTCACTTATCCTTGTCTTGTACATTTCCAGCATCATGAGACCGGTAAATGACGTCGTTGTCCTACTAGCTTTCCTTACGCATCGATGTAAAACGTGCTGTCCCTTATGTGGGATAGTGTTCGAAATACCATGACGGTCGCAGCTTATTAATGCTGACTACAAATTAGACCGACCGTGAGTGTTCCGTGGCAGAGGGACTGCATTGGTCATGTCGTTAACTCTGTGGTGGTTTCTGCGTGACATATAATTTCGAGTGCAGCACATGTTTCTTCCATGTGTTTTTCAAGCTCTCGCACACGCGTGTTCGACGACGTGTAAGGCTCGATCACCAGTACCATATTGTTTCGAACTCCACATAGAGCGCCACGGAGTCGACAACTCCACAACATTCCTTCTGGATGTAGTCGCATGATGTGGCAATCATGAGCGCTACGGAGCCCAAAAGAGTAAAGCTGTTGGGACTCCTCATCAGTCATTCCGAGTTTTCTCCTCTTCGCAACAAGCTTATCCTCGACATTGACCTACGTGTAGCATGGTCAACGCCTACTTCTGTAAGACTGCGGCTTTAGTGGCGACACTACTCGCTTCTGCCAACGCGGAATTAGAGACCGTGAAGCTTAAGAACCCGTCCGGCTCCACTGCCGAGGTGTACCTCTTTGGTGCCCACGTCAAGTCTTTCCGTGCTGCGATCGATCCCAATCTCGATATCCTGTTCATGTCGAACGAGTCGTTCTTGAACGGTATTGATGCCATCCGCGGTGGCATCCCTATCATCTACCCTAACTTTGGCAGTCAAGATAAATTCCCGAGTCATGGGTTCGCCCGCATCACCAACTGGACCCTGGTCAACCACAAGGATGCAAAGGACAAGAAGAGCCCAAGCGTAGCCACTTTTACGATGGCGTCGAGCAACTCGACCCGTGCTATTTGGCCGGTGGAGTTTGAGCTCACGTACGTCGTGAAGCTGTATGCGAACCAGCTCAAGACGGCTCTGCAGGTGCGCAACACGTTCGGTAAGGCGATTGACTTCCACGCACTGCTGCACAACTACCTGTGGGTGGACGATGCGCGCAACAAGGGCGTGCAGGTGGCGGGATTGAAGGGTGTCGACTACTTTGACAAGGTGGTCAAGACGAACAAGACCGAGACCCGGGAGCTCATTGACTTTGCGGCACAGACGGACAACGTCTACCGAAACGCGCCAGACCTCATTTCTGCCACGATTAAGGGTGTCAACACTATTGACCGCACCGTGACGGTCAAGAAAGAGGGCATTATCACTGTCGGAGCCAGTCAGAAGGAGAAACCCGAGGGAAAGTGGGGTATCAGCAACGACTTGGACAGTAAGAAAAGAGCCAAAACCGAGACGGACTGTGTCGTGTGGAACCCGTGGGAAGAGCGTGCCAAGGCCATGAAGGACTTTGGGGACGAAGAGTACAAGCACATGGTAGCGATTGAGCCGGGACGTGTGAGCGAGAAGCAGGTTCTGCCTGCCGGTCAGACCTACACGTTGCAGCAGACCATCTCGGTACAGGCGCTGAAGAAGACGCAGAAAGGGGTGGTGTAATGTGCAGCGATTTCCAGCTGTGTAGCTTCTTTTCTGAACTTGTTGTGAATGTGCACAAATAGTCCGAATGAACGAACCAAATGCTGAGTGTATACCCGTTTTGCCTCGTCCCTACGCGTCGTCGTATACCGTTTGCTTCATACGTCTGCTTCGTATGTGTGATACGACAAACGATACCGGTTTGCTAGCCTAATATCGAAGACGTACCGACTGCTAAGAGGTAGTACAGAAAAACGAACAGTATATCAATGCTTCTTTCCATGGATCCTCGTATATTTCAGCCAATGATCAGTCTCGTATCTATCCCACTCATCGTGTTTATAAATTGCAGCAAAAGTGACGCCTGTTCAGGGGACTCCCTCGAGTCAGTGACGATGGCAGCTTTACCCGTGGGAATGCAGCTAGTGAACGCTCTTGACGACGTTGATTTTGATGGTCTTGAACCAATCGGCAACAAGTTGTCTACTGCTTCTGACCACATGCGACATGTGCTGCAACTGCCGCTGGAAAGCAACGACACGGCACTGGACGTCGAGATGAATATTGACATGGACGTTTTTTGTCCCAGCGCCATGTTGGACGCCGACGCGTTTAGTAGCGACTCGGGCGATGTCTTGTTTGGCTCTGGAGTTTATCCTGGTACGTAAAATACGACGGTGTGTATAGTGATCGACAATTTATTTTCGTGCGCATACATACCTCTATATTTATCAATCTATTTATAAGTAGAGTCGACTGCCGATTCAGTTTATATATCAAAAAATAAATGTCGGTTCTTATTACTTTCTTATTTTTATCTGACGTTGTTGATTTTATATAGCAGCGCTGAGTGACGATGTGCAGGAGGATATCGAACAGATGCTATTGTGTGGCACAGAAGAAGCACTTTTGCACAACCACGATCATGACTTGACGCCAGGGCAGCGGTGTCAGTGTCGGACCTTTGCCATAACAGCAGATCGAGTGCAAACGCAGCCGCAACAAGCTGCTGTAGCCATTGCGGCGGCGAGAGATCAGACAAAAGTGTTGCAACATACTTTTGGGTCAGGGAAGAGATTGCAGGGCTTTGGATTTGGAGAAGGAGCTGGGAGAAACCAGGTGCAGTGTTGGGACACTAAGATGACGGACGGACGAGGGTCTACACCTGTGGCTAATGATAGTCGTGCTACTGTGCTGGAGAGAAGACATACAGTGGTGGCTGAGAAGCACCCTTCTACAGACGCGGAAATGACACAGGTGCTTCCAGTGCCTGTCAAGGCAAAGAAGCAGAACGAACTTTTGACGTCAAAGCACGTGCTGCAAGATTTATGCTCGAGGGAAGGCAGTCAGATATTTAGTAGTCCGTTGCAGCGAAGTCGATCGCTTGGTGCAGTTTCGAGTCCATTGAGTTCGACCTGCTTCGTATCATTGGAGGATGTGGTTGCAACGCCGTTGTCCAACATGTCTCGGTCTACAGTCCATTCAAAAACGCCAGCCACAGTGCGTTCGTTGTCACCTGCTGACGAGTTGGAAAAGATGGCAACAAGTGGTTCTAAACTGTCGATACCCAAGATGAACATGCTGAGAGGAAACTTTCAAGTGTCTCCGAGGCATGGCACGGGACCCCTTGTCACGCCCACGGCGGTGCTACCACCACCTTATTTTCGAGGAGCGCTGGACTCCCCAGAAAAGCGACGTGCGCATTCTAAGACGATTAGCTCGTTTGCGCAGTCGGTGTCATTCTCATTCTCAAACGACCTTTCGACTGACACGTGAAGGCGCAGTAATACAGCAGCGTGAGTAAGTACTACGAGAGAAAAAAGTAGCAGAGTGATGCTTATTTCTTACGTGCTGCTCTCTAGTCTATTCTAACTATCTACTATAGCTAAAGTGCCTTTACAGATAAAGGAAGCGTACATTTGCAGAAACTAGACGGTAATTGAAGTATTTGGTTTTGGTGGTAAAAGCCACAAAAAGTATGATGCATTGAGTTGAGAAGCAAGTATCACCCAAGGAAAATTGTAACGGGGTGATCCTGTTACATGTAATTAACCCTTGATACTTGTTAATTAGAATATTAGCATAAAGGTTGATAATGTTCGTGAATATTACCATAAGGGGTAATATTCAGAATACTCACCGATTGGCTGATATGGGTCACCATATCAGCCAGCTCTAGCGGTCCAATCAACGATGGACGCGCGCAATGAGTGGTGAGCAAGACTTTAGCATACATCTTTGTAGATAAATATAATTAAGTTAGGACTAAGACATAGGTTGATGATTAGGACTTAATCATATCTAATACAGTTTTACTTTTACCAACAACTAGACTGTCTCTAGTTGTTTTACCTTCCTCTGCACGTTTGCACAGAGGTAGCGAGGCACCACTAGCACTGCTGTCGCTGATAGTAGCTCCACACTGGTTGTCCAGTGTGTTGCTTTGGTGCCCCGTTACAAAAATGCATAACACTTATCGTCTAGTAGTGTTGGCATGCCACTCGGCGCTGCGACCGTCCCAGCTATAGCAACGGTACGTCGTTCATGCCACATCTGTAGTTTTAAGCACTAGTACTTCGCTCAAACGAAGTACAGATACGAATCTTGTAACAGCGTTTGCTGCCAAATCACTTGGCAGGTCTACACGAACGAAAACTTATCACTTTGTCGGCAATGTCGCGATATCGATATCAACAACATAAAGTGGTCAAATGGGTCGAAACTACGTGGCCGAACTACAAGATTGGATACATAATCGACTACAATACATTTGTCTTCATTCGCTTAGCCTTCACCGATACAAACAAACAAGCCGCGGAAATGTTACCGTCGACGCAGATGTTCAACTTTGAAAGAAATTCATCCCAGGGTTTACTAAGTTTAGCATCGACAACAGTTTTCATACTATAGTAATTACTTCAGCATGAGTAAAAACCCGCGATCATTAGCATGATAACTTTTTCTTGCTTAACTTACAGTGTCCAATCAATGTATTTAATCATCTATCGGGGTGTACATGCATTGTACGATGCAAGGATTAACAACAGCGAATATTGTATATGTTACAGATAACTAGAAGTGGTTTCTTCCTCTATCAAGCAGAAATTACATCATTTAGTCGCTATGGGTACAACCGCACGTCGATGAGCTCGATGAGCGAAGCAGTACAATTACATTTCACGCAATAAAATGTAATCCGTTGACATGAGGTAAGAAATATGAGACGTAAAAACGCAGAGCGTTTAAAGCTGTGCTATATACGGCTCGTAATTGAACATGCAGTGACACATTGTTTCACTTCGTCCAAAAGTCAACCGATGCTCTAGAACTAGCAAGGATTAGATGAAGGCGGATCGTGAATCGTTTGTCAGATCTCATTCGGTAACGCAAATATCAACGAGAACGAAGCAATGAGACATTTATCTATCCGCATAACGATGGCTGCGGCTGTGTGTGATCAAATCGATGATAGGTGGTATCTCGCTAAGAAGAAAGTATTTGAAAGTATGGCAGCCCGTGACGTGAACCTGTTGGTGCCGAGACAAAAGAGAGATGAACCAAAATACGCGCTTGTCGAGTCTCGCGTAAGTTTTACGCGCTTCGTGTCATCTATAAACATAAGCAGTAGTTGTTGTTTGAATACCATTGTATCACATCACAAATATTGCAAAAAATGCATATGTGCCACCTTATGTAGAAATACTAGATTGTCAGTTACATCCACACAGAGCTGACGTACAGACAATGACGGTAGCCCGGCTTCCTTGACTTTAGCAGCGTATTCAACATAAACGCGGCATGCACAATTAAGTATCTTACGTGACTATGGCACTGAACTTCAAGATTACATATTGGTGCGGAAGCGAGATCTACTTGGATCGCAAGCATTTTCTAGCTTTTAGATCGTAGCCAGGATGTGCTAACTGCAGGTTTCTTTATGAATGAGTTGTGTTGCACAGTCCGTAAGACGCCATACATCCGGACGACCTTATCGACGCAAGAACAACAGAGCGACGAGCGGATGCGACGCGGACGATGGAGTGTCCATGTAACGGGGTTACACATCGAAGGGTACTCGGTACCCTGTGTCTTAGACGCATGGGTTGGTATCCCACTGAAAGATATATAGAATATCTCATCGGTTTATAGGGGCTGACGGTTGTCAGCTACAAGATAGGAAAGATCTCGAAAGTTCTTGATTTAGGACATGAGTGCCTAGATTAGGTAATATTAGGATTAAGATATTCTATAGAGTTAAACGTAAATAAAGTTCAGTTCCCCTTTTGATCTGTCTAGACACGTGCCTTGCGGGCGTCTCGGATCGTGATCGCTAAATCAGCACATCTCCTGAGATAGCTAC
>JH598220.1:0-10413 GCA_000173235.2 Hyaloperonospora arabidopsidis Emoy2
GCATCGCGCAACAACGGCACGAATTAAAAATGAGCAATGTCCCGAGGCGATGAAACTTATAAATGTATATTAACTCATTTTTGAACGGTGCCGATTGTGGCCGTAAATGACTGACTTCGTACCGCTATTGTATAGCCTCATTAAAACGTAAACTACACTTGATGCGGCTGTTACTTCTTGTTGCAAGTACAGTTCCTCTTCGCTGCCTTCAGATGTTCAAGATACTAATATACGGCTATTCCGACCGATAAGTACCGCTCCTTGACCGAACAGTTATCTTGCACGGGCAACCAACCCTAGAAGAATCTCTCTTTCGCCTAATGGAGATGTTCGGTCTATTTGGATAATTCCTTCTTCCCTGTACGCATTCTATGCACATTCGATAGTCGAAGTGTCTTTCTATACGCAAAGCAAATCTATCTTGACGCGCGTAGGTAAAATTTACATCTTTGACAGAAAATTACGATTTCACATATTTTTGGTAAATGTCACTCTTGCGGTGTCCAGCTCACCGGTGATCTTATCGCTGGTTGCGGTGCCATTTCTTGGAGACATTCCGGCGGCATGAAAACGATCTTACCATAAGTTTCGGTCATGTAAGTTATGCTATGGAGAGGGTGATCAAACGAAGAAGGTGCGAATCTAACTGTCTGACGTGCGAAGAAATAAGGATGCATACGTCCAGAAAAGAGATGTGGTAAAGATCTTTCGAAACAGCAATGGACCTGGAGACTATCGAGAAGAGGGGACAACGGACCACTTTCAGGGAAATGATGCCTGAGAGAGAAGGGGTCACGGAAGTGGTTAGACCCTCAGGGAAGAGGAACTCGCAGGACCAATTAAGGAGAAGACCTTTGCCCGAGTACAGGTTAAACGGTACTGAAACAAGATGTTTGCAGACCATTATTAGTGGGATCGGTCCTTAAAGGTAGACCGTGGTCCCTCATTGGTAGACCTGGGTCCCTCTGTGGTAGATCTTGGCCACTCGTTGGGTGACCTCGGTCCCTCGTCGGTAGACCTTGGTCCCTCGTCGGTCGACCTCGGTCTATCATCAGTAGACCAAGTTCCTTCAATATTCGGCTGCTCCTGAGCAGCCACATAAAGAGCCAGATCATAAGGCAAGGATAGAGCAAATAGATTGAAGGATAGGAAAATATTAAATACTACTCAATTTGCGTTCGACGCGGCACGCCTTCGTCGTGCAAAAAAAGGAACTTGTTGAGTTTACCCGCCTGTTCCAGGGAAGGTATATACTCTTCACCGTTGAAGACAGTTGCGAGGTAAAACTCAAGCGCAGATTGAACCCCAGAAAGTATTTGGCCTGTGGGTTCGTCGAGTAGCAACACCCCTCTCAACCCCCTCTCAAGACCCGCTATCGGAAGCGATATCCCTACCTAGAGGTTAGGGAGAAGGTAAAGGCCATGAGGTAAATACCCCTGAGACAACAAGGAAAAGGCCAGGAGCGACAAGCCACCTGAAGAACTTAAACATAAGTCCACTTTCGACTGAGTCGGTCGAGTGGCCACCTACAGGCCCACCCAGTGAAGCATATCCGCTCGGGGCCCCAAATTTACCTCTCTCAACACCGGAACATCTTGCTCTCCGTCCGAGTCTACCGAGAAGTGCAACTCGCCAGCCGACGGGTACACAAGGTGAGTCAATGTCCATACGTGGAATTGGGTACCCCCCCCCGTAAGTCGGCAGTCCGGCGCAGTTAGTGTTTTGAGGGCTCAACACGCATTTTGAGAACCTACTCCAGCACAGAGGCATAATAAGTAATCGGTTGAATGCAGCCATTTTTAATAAAAAACACCGGGCCTTTTAGGGAGACTTTAAATACACGAACATTTTTCCTGAGTACACTAAAGTTTTCGGCTTCTTTTGCTTTGCGCATCCTACGCTGTACCGGCTAACCACTAGTCTTTATATTTACATGCTAACAGTGATTACGCGAAGGGCCATGGATTTCGACCGTTCCTTCATGATGGACCCTCATCATTTTCACTATTATGTTGAGCGCTTCACCTTTGTCCTCTGGCGTGGTATCTGCTGCTCCGCCGTGGAGCTGCGATGAAGTTCTACCACCCGGGTCCTTCGGTAGTCATAAGGAAGCCGTTGACACTATCAAGAATTACGCCACTATCCAAGGCTTCGCCGTTTGCGTCCTCCGCAGCAATTCATGTGGGACCACGCGTATTAATCTCTTTTGTTCGCAGGGGAAATAATACAGGCAATTTCACGGAAGGCCTATGACCTTGCAGGCCGCGGGACTAAAACGTTTGGTTTTTTGTGCTGATGGTAATCGAGTACGAGATCAAGAGTGCAATCTACTGGCTACAGATTTTCATAAGGAACGTTCAGTCACGATTCAACTGGCTGAAGCGATATGCATGAACGGTATGGTCATGGTATGTGTAAACAAGTACCGGTTAGCGTGTATACGATGCATTTTTATAGTGAGTGGATACGAAGAGCAAAGGACCTTCAACAACTAGGGAGAGCATTTAAAAACCACTCAATACATTTCTCACTTTTGCATTGACCACTTCTGCAACAGGGCATCACAAGCGTTAACTTCAAATAACAACAGTTTGTACGAGGTTTTGATAAATTTTGACAAGCGCGCACCAGCTGGAAGCGCATGGTCGACAGGATCTGTAAAAAAATTCCCACACTGGACACCAGCAATGTATCAACAGTACTATGCTCTCGGCGCTACCGGCAGCGCGGCGGCCTCGGATGGTAGAACTTCATCGCAGCTCCATGGCGGAGCAGCAGGTACCACGCCAGAGGACAAAGGTGAAGCGCTCAACATAATAGTGAAAATGATGAGGGTCCATCATGAAGGAACGGTCGAAATCCATGGCCCTTCGCGTAATCACTGTTAGCATGTAAACATAAAGACTGTGGATAGCCGGTACAGCGTAGGATGCGCAAAGCAAAAGAAGCCGAAAACTTTAGTGTACTCAGGAAAAATGTTCGTGTATTTAAAGTCTCCCGGCATTTTAATAATTCCCGATTAAACCCCACCTTATTTGCCCTGTCTAATCGCTTACTTCAACGGGTTTTCATGAAAGCAGCCAGAGGCCGCGGGTGGATGGTGTCACCAAGCAACTGTTCTAGAAGTCAGTAGTGACGTATATCATTCAAAGAGAGGGGTTCTTCCCCGGTTCCTTGGGTAAGCAACGCCGGTTTAATCACTTAATTTCCGGTTCGATCCCCCGTAGGACCAACCTCAGGTCGTTATAAAATGTGTGACACACAGAAGTCTCAAAGGTACTACCCTGATACCCCGGTACCACTGAACTTGGCCTCTCGTACAAGCATAAACCCCCGACAGCAAATAGTCGGGGGTCTAGACTGGCCGTGTAACATGGCACACCTTATTCAAGTAACTGAATAAACCTTGCACTGCTGACAGTGCAAGGGTGTGTACTGCCGAAGGGGCATTCTCGGATCGTTATTTCCACTTAATGACTGTAATGTACCACACACACAAATAATCAAATATCGTTAGCGGGTGATGAAGTTAGGACTACAGCACTCGCTGTAAGAAGCACTTGGTAGTATTTTTTATTCGAATCCGTCGCCATTCACACGAATACTCAGACAACAGTTTAGTTAATGGTGCACTCGTTCGATATTTGCTCGGTGATATAACAGTCGACATGAGCTGCTGTTTTAGCACGCTGTTGAATCTGCCGAGCTACTAGTTTAACGGTGGGATGGCGCAACATCGTTAGGTGAGTACAATCTGGTATCGTGATCACAGTATCAACAGCTTATTATCCGCGTCTCATGCAGGTACATGATATCCTCAATCGTCTTGAATAGTTTGACGAAAGTGCGCAAACCAACGACGTTGTCGTTTCCGCTTGGCTCCCACCCCCGTAACATTTTAAGCAAGAAAACCCATAACACATGTCATGTGCCAACCCGCGCTTGCGTGTCATGCGACTTCCCCGATCATGCTGTGATCGCGCTCGTGCTGACACCGTGAAGCCATTAGGAATGACTCACGGCTCTGCCGCGCCCAATCTCACATATACCAAGCACCTCGACCAGCGTCCCAGACTGGAGCACGGAGTAAGCGAAACACCGGATCTCGGCGATACGTTCATAAACCTTTAACCACGTGTCAGGAAGCGGGAGATCACAGTCCATCTGCTTCGTAAAGTGACTGGGACAGAGAAGACTATTAGATATATAACCGAGCCAAGTGTGTCGTCAAGGACAGGATCTTTGACCCCCTTCAGTAATTCGCTGTCGTAATATTCCACCACTCACCAATACTCAACTGTATTGGTTAACTTTCAGCAGCAAGCAACTTGGTCTAACGACCGAACCGCGATGGTTTGCCGCTAAATTATCGAGCCCAGCCAGATGTCCAGGTTCTGGTCCCTGGAATGATGGCCAATCAGCGCTAGTCATGCGTTGGTGCAAATGGATCTACCAAATGTAAACATCTTCGTCTTGCTCCACGTGGAAAGCATTTTTTTGCGTGGATTTAGTGGGAACGTGAGCATTGTCGCCAGCTGAGCGGAGTGTTGTTCGATCCAGCTCGCGAAATCGGCACCATTATTCGGCTGAACTGGAGCCGTCAGAGTCTGGCGTCTCCAATTCGCTACAGCGGAGCCGTTCTTCCTGTTGCGGCTATTTCGCTTTGAAACCTCTTCATTCGTCAGCCGCTCGTGGGCAGCTTTCTACTGAAACAATTTGGGGACATCACTCACCATGCCGGCTGCCACCGGTGTGGGCAGCCCGACTACGGTGCAGGCAGCGCACGAGTTTGTGCCGACGAGGAGCTGCAAGCGTATCGGTATGGTTGTCTGCCTCCCAAAGAACCACTGCAGCCGCATTTTACGCTCCGACAGCGTCCGTATACGGGTGGTGGGTATGTGGAAAGGTGGGAGCGGAATGGATAAAGTGGGGGATTGAATGAACACGGTGGAATTGCATCAGTGTCCTGCGCAGCAAGCACTTCTTCCAACCAGGGAGGATCCAGGGATGGGGGGTAGTCACGTCAGCGTCGTCGTCGCACGAAGATCCCTCACATGCAACCGGGGAGAAGGAAGATAGATGAATAGACGCCTCAAGCTCATCGCTAGCCATCATGGCGGCAAGAGACATTGGTGATGTGGCTACGACTGTAACGGAGACCTCCCTGGTCGTGATCCGCCGCTGCATCCGACAGTGGCAACACAGATGCTGTCGACGCATCGAACTCGGCCTCCACAAAACAACAGGTACAGCATCAGGAGCCACGTCGCTCGCATCGATAGCCTTTTTATCGGCAGCCTTGATTGTAGCCGTTGGAGAAGGTGATGAAGGTTCATCCGGTGCTGCCTCCAGGCTACCCGATACGCTTCTGGACTCAACGGCTGATCTGCAGCCGGTTCCTCCAGCGATATCTGCGGCAGGTCAGCCTTCACCGAACTATCATATCGCACCACAGGCCGTCCTGCATAGAAAGATCCCTTAGACTCTTCAGATACCGAGGGTCAAGCAGCCCCAGCCAGATGTGTAGCTTTCTTGATCCCCTACAACCTTTTTGTAGTCTCCTTCAGCTTTGAGCGACGAATTGCATTCGTATTAGCTGTCACTGCTGACTCGACTTTCACACGCGCGTCCCCATCACGCTTGTGATCCTCGTTATTACGCCACGTCGGTGGCGCCAGGAATTTATACTTTATCCAACCATCCGCATGAGGATTCAGGTATGCTTGGGGCGTCACCGGGCGTTCGAGAAGATAGTAAAGCTCGCAGATGTACCCTCGGGGTCAAAAGCCGCACATTCTTCCAAAAGTGACTGACGCTGAGCATTTCATACAAGACTCACGATCACTCTTATCGGATGCATCATCACCACCTGATCAACTTATCTCTCGTCGTAAATACATTCTGTGATTTCGGCCCATCTCCCTGTATCATCCCTTGGATTCCAGTGTGACTACCCAGCGATGCACACCGAAAAAGTATGCACTGTCGGCTTCACATGACTCGTCTGAGAGAACAGTTGCCGACGTCGCGGCTGCAATCCAGGAAAGGATTTCGCTCAGAAAGGCTGATCTCTTGCCCGAGCACATGCACCTGGTAGAGCATGGAGGTCGTAACTTTGGTGTAGCCAAGCGTATCATCCTCCCTAGACGGGTCATGCACTACGAGCAGTTGAATGAGGAAGGTTCCCACCCTATGGTCCTCCGTCACCCATGCATCACGCGCGGAGCGCTCGTTGAGTACGAAATCCGCGGTAGGTGATAGGCTTGAGCACTCGAATCTTGACAGTACCGTGATGAGAGAATTCATGCGCATCTACTCCACTTGAGTCGCAGCGGTGACAATCATCAAGGTGAACAATTTCCCCCGCGCACTAAGCTTGGAAAGCAAAAAAAGACCGGCGGGGGTGCATAAATCTTGTGCACGAGGTTAGTGCACTGGCGGACTGCCAAAGCCTCCTGCTCAGCCGCCACGTGGGTTTTCGTGAGGAAAAGAGGCACTCCAATGATCTGGAGCTGGCCTCCAAGCCAAGCCTCCAAACTCGTTAACACGATCCTAGTCATGCCGAGTTGGAACCCATCCTTGCGAATACGTCACCGTTGCTGCGCGTAATCGTATAGATGGCGGGTGGCATCGTCAACGAAAGTCGGAACTTGAGATCCCTTCAATTTATTCAGCTCGTTTGATCGTGTTTTCCGTTCAAGCGGATGGTCGTGGGGTCGTCTTCTGCGCGGTTGGTGAACTGACCGTTGGAAGGACTGGGGTAAGCGCGATCGCACCGTTGCCGGCTGGCGCGAGATCGGTTTTCTCACCCACCTGCCTGCTGCGCGGGATAATCGCCGTGATGAGATGGCCGGGACATTGCACATGAAACGTGCTTCATCTCTCGGTTCTCCATCGAAGCAATAGGTGTTTAAAAGGTCGAGTTCTAGATGGTTGGCAAAATGCAAAGTGAATTTATCCGTTGGAACTTAATTCGCAAACTGCTTGCTACATCTAAGCCACTCATTTACATATACTACACTCACTGTAACCCAATCCTGGTTTACCTCAGCCAATAAGCGCGTGGCTTCTCCGTGGCCACTCATTTCACCGTCATCAAATTGAGCGCAATCTTACCGGTAAGTGAGTGTTGTACCGGTTTCTACCGGTACTCCTTCGCCGGTTGAGGCATCTTCTCTTCAACAATAGGGATGACGGACCGGTCGTCATTCGAGTCTAGCTGTCCGATTTCGGAAGGTGAGTCACGAGGGGGAAACGCTGTCGCCGCTCCATCTTCATACACATTCGATGGGTCGACTTCTCGCATCCGGATCTCTCACCATCGATCACGCCTCCCGAATTGCCAGGTGGGTGGCGAACATGCCCACCCAGTTCACGCGCGTCCGGAATCGAGGATGCGCCAACTTGATTGGTATAAAATCCCGTGACCTTTGCTCACGTCTGCCAATTACGTATCGAGTTGTACCTCTACGTTTCAGAAGACCAATTTGATAGTAGAGCGCCGTATGAGAAGTGAAGGTGTAAATATATTTAGGATGAAACACGACCCATATGATCAAAAGATGGCTGGTTTGAAGGGGCATAGCTGCGTATGTGATAAGGTACGAGTAGGAAATAACGAAATTATAAAAACCAGTGAGAAAAAGTGTATATCAACTCTAAGTCCCCCTCTCTCTTCGGGGCGTTTGTCAACTGTACCTACAAATGACACATCGCTATCTTTCACCACATTCCGCCTAGTACTAAAGTTGTCTGACTATCTACGATAATTACTGGGTAAGAATGTAAAACTCGGTACTGATATGATACCACTGGCTATCGTGTGCTCTTGCGTTGCCAGACGTATGTTTTCGGCAAAGTAGAGAGAATGCAGTCTAATGGTGCCTGGTCCTACCTGGCCTCATACTGTATGGTCCACAATAGCAAAAGAAAGGTGGAGATATGTCGTATAAACTTCGTCTTTAGGTTCATAATAGAAAGAGAGATAGCAAAGTTGCGGTAAATAATTGTGCTTAGTTCCATACCGAAGAAAAGAGATGGAGAATTTTTGACCTAAACATCGCAATCGGGTCAAATATAAGTGAAAGCGAGCGATACAGAAACCTTGGTACAACCATAAAGCCTCTTTGCAGGCTTTTGGCCTGAGCAAATATAATTGGTTAGGTGCATTTTTGACACCCGAACCTGTAGGCTACATTTGAGACGTACGATTTTGCTTCTAGTATGTGAGCTGTTTTCGTCGCGATCACCATTTTCACGTGCGTATTCTTAAAATTTAGTGCTGTTCATTTAAATTTTGCCGGTGATGTCGGAATGCTAGTGGCCGTATGATGCCCAATCACATAACGTTCTCGAGCAGCGTCAACTTCGACATGGGCCCCGTTTCGAGTCCGTTTCACAAGATTAGTCGTTTACGCAGGCTTACTAGAACCTCACCACCACCAGAAGCGCGACATACCACATATTCCAAATGATAGATTTTCCACCAAACTCGTTCGCTCACCGGAATGTGACAGCGTCGCGTAGACCTCATTTCAGCGAATCAACAAGTCGCTCGCTCACCTTTTTCCATTTGACACGCACCTTCGATCACGCGAGCACGTGCCCGCTATAACGAACGTCTTCGTCGCGCCAGGCTGCGGCCATCTCCTCGACACTCCACAGGCAGCTGCAGCATGTCCAAGGCGCCCAAGAACAAGAAGACTGCGGTGCACTATCAGCCGTACCAAGCGCTTGGCGTACGCACCTCGGCCTTGCTTTCATGCATACGACCACCTACTAATGGATCTCCATACTGTGTCTCTTTTTGTCCCACTCACGCCTATTTTCTTGTTTTATTGTCATTTTTGTATTAAATACGATTGTTATTGGACTGTTCGTTATCATATTCTACACTGTAGCAGACCTGTGACGAAACAGAGCCGTCTATGGATCTCCATACGTCGGACGTCTCGCTGCAGCTGGACCCGGTGCTCTCGTACGTTTCGATGAGATCGAGACTCTGACCAAAAGACGATATGTTTATTTTCCTATTTGTGTGTTCTGTTTGTGTTTTGTGTGTATTATTGTGCTATTTTGTAGTGGTCTGTCGTCGAATATGAGCCGCAACTTGTGGGACGATTGGAACGAAGACGACGTCCACTTGGGCACGAAGTTTGACATGTACACGGACGATGTAAAGAGTTCAATAGACTTGACAGTCGCTCCACAATCCATTCTGCACGCATCGAGTCCTCTCAACGATAACGGGAGCTTTGAGCAGCAGTACCAGCAGAACGCAGGGGCCAACACAATACATGCAGATCATTCGCACGCACTTGATGGATCACTCGCTCGCGCTTCAGTGGATCAGCACAATGTGCGGATAAATATGCAGAGGTCACTAAGTGATGACATTGTCAATATGCTGGACGACGCCGACGAGACGACGTTTTCCAAGCAATTGGGAGCTGTGCCCCGTGACAGCAATGGGGACATGCACAGGATGATTTTTGATGTCGCAGCTGCGGAGCAGAATACGACGGGTTTTCAGCAGCAGCAGCAATATCTTATGCAAATGCAGCACGACCAGCAATACCAGCAACAGCACTTCGGGCAACAGCATTTCCAGCAATTTAGTGCTCAAAGCACTTCTAGCTGGATGAACAACTTTGGAGGAGGAGATCAGATCCATGCGACTACGAGCACACCAGTTTCTGGAACCAATAGTAACCCGTCTGGTTTCCGTCATCATTTGCACTCAATAAACATGACAGCTATGGATGAGGGAGCAGCTTTGCCGAATGTCCGCTACCCAGCACCTCGAGCTCCCACAACAGCAGATGCCTCTTCGTCTCTTATGCCTCGTGTAGATTATACTTCCCAGCATGTCTCCAGCTTGGCCAGCCCTACTGGGAAAGTCCGAGCAGCGAGTGCAAGAAGTAGCACTACTTCTGCTAGTCGGAGTGCTAGCAAATATGCCAGCGCTGCCATGAAGACCACGGATGTGGGTACAGACTCGAACAACCACACTGCTGCCAGTGTGGCGAGTATTTTGCCACAGCAAGCTAATGGAATCGGCACGCAAGGAGTAATGGTGAATCCGTTTATGATGTACTCGATGATGGGTTTGCAAGGAATGAACATGGTGGGAATGCCCATGCAGATGCCCACGGGGATGAACGTGAATGGGATGATGCCAGCTATGCCGATACCCGCGAGAATGAACACGAATGGAATGAGTGGCATGAACGGAATGAATGGAATGACGCCAGCCATGCAAATGCAATTGCAGCTACAGTTGCAAATGCAGATTGCTCAGATGGCGCAAGTGAATGGAATGGGTCTGATGCAGATGCCTATGGGGTTACCGGGCGTGCCGATGGGTGCTAACATGCAGATGCCCGTAAGTATAAATATGCAGCAGCAACAAGT
>JH598221.1:0-17764 GCA_000173235.2 Hyaloperonospora arabidopsidis Emoy2
ATGTCGTTATTAGTTCTACCGCTGTTAGTGGTCTTGGTGTTACTACTGTTCGCTGGTGTTGATGGTACTACAGCGCTGCTGTTGTAGTTGTTTAAATGTGGGATAGGAACACGTTTCCTGCTCGTACGCTATAGTTACTTCAGCTTTTTGACCATTTAATAGACTATCATGAATCCATTCGGCCTGTTTGACACTTATTATGTTGATTCGAAAAGGCTTTCCCAGTGCCGTTGGCTACATTGTAGTGCTATTGCATGGATTAGTCGGTACTGTTGGGATTTCCCTCTAAGAACAGCAAGCTGGAATTGCAGGTGTAAGAGGTAATGACAACACACAGACATTCGATTTGGTCGCTGTGTTAACACACTCCAGCATACATGTCAAAGTTTGAAGAAATGAATACACTCTGTATTAAAACGTACAATACGGAATTCAACAGAATTTTGTCGGACTGTATCCGACAGCACTTGCCACCCTCTAACGGTTATATATGGTGCCACACCACCTGCTCCGTTGAATCGGTATGCTGCAACCTACGTTACGTATACTTATATCGTAAATTGGTAGTAACTAGTGGCGCTTATGAATGTTTAAGAACCTACACACCCACTAGATTCGACTTAAGTTTTCTCTACGGCACCTAGCTTGCAGCTTTTTGCCCGTTGCGATTAGGTATTGACATGATATAGCGTTGATACGCGAGCATAGCATAAGTCTACTCTTTCACGGTGAATATCAGCGTGACCGTAATCAAGGGCTCATCTGTTTTAGAAACTCAGACGTATCAGCATATAGCGCATGAGTGGTATTTATATTAAGTTAAGCCCTTCATCAAAGCACAATGTACGTATATGTGTACCACATTAACTAGAGTATACTAGGACGTAAGGCATTTCTTTTATTTTCTCATTATCTGGAGCATTTTTATTTTCCAATTATCTAGGACATTATTTTAATTTTCCAAATATCTAGGGCATTTTTTAAAATCCCTTATGTAATTGGTTGCGCTTTTTGTACCAGCCTGAGACATCTGCTTCGTTTGGTGACGAAGCTCGTGTAATTCTGATCATTAAGACTGCTATAAATTCATTGGTCATGCGACGGAACGAATCGCCTAAAAAGGTACCATACCTGCGCAAATAGCATTCAAATTCACTTAGTAGTACTAAGCCAATTTTCTTCGTCAGAAGTTCGATGTCACCATGTCTCGCCGCAATTCTTTCGAATACGAATGCTTTTGTCAGAAACCTATTCTGTTTGCTCTGAACCTATATGTCAATGAAGGACAAACTGAGAACAATAATGCATACGCTCTTTTACTGCCATCGTCGATTTCTGCCTAGTTTGTCATCGTTGTGTATTGGTTGCTGAGCGTTCGTTTCTCTTTGTTCTTATTCGTACGTGAAAGCGACTTGCCCAGCTACTGAGTCTTTAGTTTAGAGAGATCAAGGCTACTCATGCTGACCTCTAATGTAATTAAAGCGATTCCGCATGCATCGTCAACAGAGTGACTTGAATGGGTTTAGAACTGAGCGAAACAGATCAGAGTAAAGGTCACCAAGGCTGAACTCGACCCCCTTTTGAACTTAACCACCACTTGATTAACATGGCTCTTGACATTCTCAACGAACTGTGTGTGTTCTAGAAGAGTAGTGATTAAGGCAGGCACAAATGCTACATCCAAGCAACAGCATTGGTGTCTTTCTGATATAAAACGCACTCGTCACGCATCTTAACCAGCCGCAGACGTCAGCGATATCGTGTCTTATTTATAAGAAAACGAATCATTACACGGGCACTCATGCTGGTGGTAGACTCAAAGAGCGCAAAACGTATAAATAGTACCATGCGGTACAAATGGCTCACGGGAAAGTGACTGCTGGCTGAACACTTGACTTCGAACAGAATCGCATTCTCCAAGCATTGGCACTGGTCCGTTCGCCACTTGTCCCTCATCGTATTTTTAAATAGGGTGGAAATGGACCTGATAGTTTACGAAAACTTTTCACGGTGACAATTCCGCACTCATCGACCAGCCTATCGCCAGCTCAGATACCCCCTTTTTCAGGATCACTTGTTTTTCAATCTCAAATTTCTTAATTTACCTCGATGGTATCCGTCTCAAGGTATATACCGTTGCACCACGTGTATCTGACTCGCTTTCTTTTTTCGAGGCTGATGTGGTCCTTCAAGTCGATAAGCAACTTCGAAAGAAAGCATAAATGACACGCTGTACTGTTTAAGTGATGCTATATCAGTTGAAGTCTCGTAAAGTCACTCGCCATGACTGCGTAAATTCAAACATTTTTGTGACTTAGGTCGCTTCGGCTGTTTTGCAGTTTACGAGGCGCTATTATCATCGAATGACATATTCAACCACTTGTCTTTCGTAGCGTAGCGAATTGTGCTGATCAGAGCAACTATCGTGTTAGCCTCGGCTTATCATTGTAGCTATCAACCTCTTCACTGCAGTCAAGACTAAAGTGGGCACCAATTCCTAGTGCGTTTGGTACAATATTTATATGCCGCGTACGCTCGTGAAAGTCCGGTTCTTACTGAACAGCTCTCGTACAATGCGTTCTAGACTCGCAACCTTATGAATAGTTTAGTTGAAGTTTCAACGATAAATTTAGTACAATTAGTTTCAAAAGCTTATCGTGGGGCTTCTAATGAGTCCATTCTGTTCAGTGCACAAGAATCAACACTAAATGTGAGACGGATTCATTTGTCGTGGACAATTATCGAGAGTGCAACATCGCACACAACTTCAACGCCCTTCACACACCTTGGAAGTGTAACTGATAGCAGCTAATGTATCGGCTGCATCACGGGTGTGAAACCCCCGTCGGCGCTCACCACGCAAACGTTGCAATGTCTTCTCCTCAGTCTTGAATTTACCATCCCTTCCACATTCATCCTTGCCACCACACCTTAGCACTCGCTGTCCACACCATGCCGCACAAAGCCATTGTAACCGCAGAAGACTTTAAAGTGGCTTTCAACCTCTTTTGCTGTGTGTATGGCATCGGAACGCTTGGGATGCCCGGTAACTTCTCACGTGCCGGTCCTCTACTTGCTGTAGTCGCCATGGTCTTCATGGCTTTTGCCAACGTGTACGGGGCAGTGGCGATCTGTCGTGTGATGCTGATGGCTCCTCGCTCAGTCAAGACGTACGGCGATCTTGGCGAATGGTGTATGGGTACACCCGGTCGCTACTTGTCCGTCATCTCGCAGATGGCCAATTGTCTTCTAGTGCCGTGCGTGTTCCTCGTATTGGGTGGAACACTCTTGGATGGACTTTTCCCGAATGCCTTTAGTGCGACCACGTGGATCATTCTCATGGCTCTCTCGTGTGCTCCTATGTGTCTCGTCCCAACGCTGAAGGAAGGAGCAGCAGCCGCTTTCGCCGGTTGTATGGGCACCATCATTGCTGACGTGATCGGCGTCGGCATCGTGCTGCACAGCATGCGAGGCCACCCGAGCATCCCCAAGCCCGACCTCAACTTCAAGCAAGTGGCTGGTACTTTCGGCAACTTGGCTCTGGCCTATGGCGCTGGGATCGTCATTCCGTCGCTCCAGCGTCAGCATAGCGACCCCACGCGCATGCCTTGGGTCGTCGGGATCACAATGTTGTTCATCTCGGTCCTCTTTCTCATCCTGGCCACCTCGGCGTATTCAGCTGTTGGATGCCAGATCTCGGGCAACCTCCTGTACGCGATCTACCCTGACGAGACGGGCTTGACGACGCTCGGCTTTGCGTCAGACTGGGGCATGGTCGTCCTTGCCTACCTATTCATGCAGCTGCACATTACGATCGCTTTTTCTGTGATCCTTAACCCAGCCTTTTACATTGCCGAGCGCATTGTACTCGGCATGCATAAAGCTGTCGCCTCGGATGTCGAAAACAATTTGCTCAGCTACGTTGAAGTGTCGACACCTGACGTTGGCGAGCGCTCCGAGAAACATTCACCCACGTCCTGCGTCTCAAAACGCCGCTCGATCCTTTCGGTGGCCGACAATGAAAATACTCAGTTCGATGACCCGGCGGCTGAGACTTCCGAGTACAGTGGAGCAAATGTCGTGAAATACATTGCACTGCGCCTTGCAATAATCACGAGCCTTGTGGTCGCGTCAGTGCTCCTAAAGGACCACTTCCACGACTTGGCAGATTTCACTGGAGCGTCTTGCATCACAGTCAACTCTATCGTCCTGCCCATCGTTTTTTTGCTGAAGAAGAGATGGAACATTTTACCAATGTGGGAGAAGATCCCAGCGCTAGTCGTGGTCATAGCATGTTTCAGCCTGGGATGCTACGTGACATATATATCAGGCAAAAACCTGTTTGTTCCCAGCCACGACGACACAGCCTTCCCATTCTGTGCGCCAGAGTTTAAAAATACTGTGTACTACAACTACACAGCTGCACACGAGGGCTAGACAGAAGTAAAGCAGCTCTGGCCACTTCACTAGACGGATTTGTACCCATATATCAGTTAACGTAGAATCATTCCTACTGCCATGTACGCCCCTGGTAGGTAGAACGCAGAGTATGTAAGCTACATCAGTCATGATTCCCTGATTTAGTGAGCCACATAAACTAGTCTCCGTCATAACAGACCTACGTCGGGCTTCACGGTGTACGTTCATTACGCTGACAGAGAAGTTCATATCGCGATCAATTTGCATGCGTTTTAATTATCATTGCTTTAGACGAGCTGGTTCGCTAGTATGATCAATCCAAATTATGTGACAACTCGTCCCATTGACATCAGCAGCGATACCAGCGATACCAGCGTAGATACCCAAAAAGATAGAGCGTACCGGAATGTTCGTCTCTAAAGCCCTTGTGGTATTAATACTTGCACTTGAATCAGCTTAGGATCAAGCTGCTGTTTGGATCAGTGCAGCAGTCACATGTGCACCGCACAAGCGCCCGGTTGTTTACTCCGCCTCCACGTAGAGTTAGGTTGCTGGTTTGAAGCGAATACGATAAGCTTGAGAGAGACTAGCGCGAACACATCTAATTAAAGCGCTCTTGTAAAATTGTTGGAATGACAGAGGAGAAGCTACATTGCATCAAACTGTCAATGTAACGGGGTGCCTCCGTTACATAATAATTTACATAAGGTAATTATCAAGTACGAATATTGCGTTAGGACAAATACAATATTCTCACAATATTATCCTGATAGATAATATTGCCCCGCAGATGAACACACTGCTCATTGGTTGATATAGGATCAAGATATCAACCAATAAAGTCTAGCCACGACAGAAGCACGCAATGAGTGGTGCGCAGATAGTTATAATACATGTTTGTATTTAGACATAGTTAAATAAAGTCAAATAAGGATTTATTACAAGGATTAACCATACTATACAGTTTTACTTTGTACCTTTACTGAGTACTCTTACTCCGTATAGCAATCTTCCTCTGCATGTACGTGTACGTGAGGTATTCGGACGCACACACTTGCACTGTCAGTAGTGCAAGGTTTATTCAGTTAGTTGAATAAGGTGTGCCCCGTTACACCTGGTAGCACTTCGTAGTCCGTTTAACGACCATGAATATGTTGGACGATGAGGGGGATGATTTTCATCCCACGCATGAAAGCTACTCCCATTTGAGTCAAATCTAATGGGACGCTGTCGAACGTTCAACTATAGGGCAAGAAGCCGTTGGCGCACTGCTGTCCGCCCTGGGGCCAGACGGACAGCACGCCACCATCGCCAAGTTCATTCAGAATGAACTTGACGTCGAGCGGGAAAAGTAACCTTGCTTCACCAACAAGGTTCTCAGCAGACAGAGCTGTTGAGACAGCAGCAGGCTACTGCTACCGGGTCGACGTGTACACGTCGACCCGAGACTCTAATGATTGACATCTCAGTGTACAAGGGAGTCGATGAAGACTCTCTGTTGAGATGGTTCGTGGAACTAGACGATGCCATAAAGGCTCGCCATATCGTCGATGAGGAAATGCTGATCGCATTTGCTCAATCGACCTTGGTAGGGCGTGAAAAGATGTGGGCCTTGGGCCTTAAGTTACATGACCCATATGTCTTTGGGTCGTTGGAAGTCTTTAAGTCCCTGCTAAGGCAAACTTTTGAGCCGCCGCGAGCTGAGTTCAGGTCTCTCTCTGAACTCCTGAGAATCTAGCAAGGTAAACGTGACGTACACTCGTAAATTCAGTACATACGTCACCTTACCAATTGCATAACAGTCTACCCACTGAATCAACGAACATTGATAACGTTGTTCATGCAGGGTCTGACTGATGGTCCTGTTAAAACCTACCTGTTCCGGTTGGAGTTCAACACCCTGGAAGAGGCTATAGGGTTGCGGAACAGGAGGACTTCAGCGTGAAACAGGCTCACGCGAATTCGAATTCCTATCGTCCGTCGAGACGACAGGAAAATGGAGGCCCAGAACCAATGGACCTCTGTCACGCGGGGAGCGAGAGCTCTCGTGTTAACAGCTACAATAAATTTCAAAAACGCAATAGATGTCAAAAGACAGGGCATTATGCATATGAATGCAGTGTCCCGAGCGCGGTACCACGTACCATAGGAAATAGTAACTGCCAAGCGGCCAAGCGGGTTCCAAGGCGTGGGTTCGTCGTTGTTGCGAAGACGCAACAACGTAACGGACAGCCAAAAAAACGGTCAGGGTCAGTAGGTGCGGAGCACCCTACTGATCCAGCAACGTCAAGTGAGTTTGCAGGCCTCTTGACAAAAGTTGCTCCCAACACTCAGTCATTGTGTTTTGCTGCTTCTGGTAATGAGGTTTCCCTCATTACCTTGAGACTCGAAGTGACACGAAATATGTCGCTTCGAGCCCTAGTCGATTGTGGGGCGTCGAACAACTTTGTACGACGCCAATCGCTAGATAACAGCGAGCTCAAATAAATCGAGCGCGAGATCCCTCCGACGAGGATGACGGTGCGCCTCGCAACAGGCGCATCCGTGACAGTGATGAAACGTGTAGTGGGTATTACCTATACACTGAATGGAGTCCAATATAATATGACTTCATTATATTAGACTTGGATGACAAATTTGATGTTATCCTTGGACTACCGTGGCTCAGAAGGTACGAGCCACAAGTCAGCTGGCATCAACAAACAGTCGATATGCCTGTCACTTGTTCATCAGATGGCCATCTGATGAACGCCATGGAGCGCCCACTAACATGTAGGTGTACTACGAGCGAGTGCGATGGCCTCGCGTGTGGTTCGATCGTTAGTACGACTGCACGTGGCCATGGCGTGGCTGATCGCCATACCATGGAGCCAGATTCCGGCGACTGCATTGAGATGCAGGTTGCGCCGAAGGCCCACCACCCGAATAAGTCGATTGGACTGGGGCGTGGGTGTCCTCCAAACGGACAAAACCCAAGTGACAACGAACCGTTTGCCAATGATTGGAAATACGATGATCTTAGTGCGATTGGAGGATCTCACGTAGAAGACCTGGCCGCGGTAGCGCAACCACCACCAGAGGATAACGAGGGAGCAATTCCACTCGTGTCAGATGATGAGATAGCTCAAGAGGCTAGTGAGGGAATAAGTCCCCACCGAACTGTGGAAATAAGTTCCCAGGAGACAACAGAGACATTAAATGTCCTAGTCAATGACGGATCAAGTATAGGAACTTACCAACTTGATCTGATCGCGCCTCCGAAGACAACTTCGGAGATCACTCAATTTCCCACGCTCGAACAGAAGAGGTTCTTGCGTGATCTGCGTAGTGGCAAAGTCAAGCAGATTTGCGTACTCGTCGCGGAAGACGAGTCCGTAACCGATATTCGGTCGGCAATGGTATTCGATGAGAACGAAAGGGTTCTCACCAGCTCATCAATGGACGAGAGTGTCCTTGATGAAAAGACTCGGATTGAGCTATACACACCCCAATCGTGGGAATCGCTCAAGACAATTCCTCTCTACGATGATTTGACGGAATTCAGGGATGTGTTCCCAGAAACAGTGCCGTACCCAAGGATAAGAGTACTCGTCACGAGATAGACCTGAAACCAGAGTCAAAACATTGTGTCATGAAGCAATGGACATTGCCTCGTGAACAATTACTAGCGTTGACAAATTCTTTGCCGATCGCTTGGCAGCGGGCCATGTGAGGGAATCTACTTCCCCACATAGCTCTCCGACCTTCTGTGTGCGAAAGGCTACAGGAAGATGGCGGATAGTACATGCCTTCAACAAGTTGAATGCTGCAACTGTACCGGCTCAAACGCCGATACCAAGAAAGGATGTCATTAAAGATGATATGGCAAGGAGTACCATCTTTTCATCAATGGATCTGATGAACGGGTTCTATTAGATCCTTGTGCATGAAAGGGAAATCCCGTACACTGCAGTGAGCGCCCCAATAGGTATGCTTTGGGAGTGGTGTGATGTCACAAGGGCTGAGTAATGCCCCTGCTACATTTAACAGATGCGTTACGAATCTGTTGAGATCGCGAGAATTCGCACCTAGCTATTTTCATGACGTGTTCGTCCATAGCCGGGCTATGGATGGACAGACGGATTTGGAAGTCCACCGGCTCCACGTCCGAAAGGTTCTTGCACTGATGCGTAAGCATTAGTTGTATGCCAACCTCAAGAAGTGCATATTTGCTGCTAGCAAAATACCACTTCTTGGATGCATCGTGGGTAAGCACGGCGTCCGGCCAGATCCGGAAAAGATCAAGGAGATCACTGACTGGCCGGTGCCTACCGACATAAAAGGACTTCGAAAGTTCCTTGATCTAGCAGCGTATTTGAACAAATACTCGCAAATTACGCCGAGATGACTGTTCATCTCTCTCGTTTATTGAAAAAGAACGAGAAGTGGGCATGGAGTGCTGATTGCCAGCGCTTCCTTCGAAGGTATCAAGCAAAGCTTGATACGCTCGCCAGTTTTGGCAATTGCAGACCAAGACAGACCACCTCATGTGGTCTGCTATGCAAGTTATTTTGCCATCGGATGTGCACTGATGCAGTGTGACGCAGACGGTGCTGAGAGTGTCGTCTGCTATCAGTCACGTCAGCTGCAACCGGCTGAAGTAACTACCCGGTCCATGATAAGGAACTCCTTGCCATGAAGTATGCTTTGGCAAAGTTCAGGGTCTACTTTCTAGGCGATAGACCCTTCATCGCTTACACGGACCATGCATCCTTACGCACGGCCGTTAACAGTCCACACCTCTCGCAACGAATGGCGAGGTGGCTGTCGTTCTTCGCGGCGTATAACTTCTCCGTGGAATATAAGCCAGGACGACTGAATGTCGTCGCAGATGCTCTGTCGCGACGGCCCGATTTCGAATCGGCTGCACAACCCGACACTGGTCCGACCACTGTCGCGGAGTTGACGTCGAGTGTCCCGTAGTCAACCTTATTCGAATACATACACAAGGCGTAAGATCCGGCGATGGTGCGCTTGATGGATCATCTCTCGTAACCATCCCGTCAATCCCTTAAAGGGTTGAACCCAGTATATCGATCCTCCACGGATTGATATACAGTCCACAATGGCTCACTGAAGTATTCAGCCGTTGCCGGCGACACGCCTCGTGTCGTCGTACCGGACCATGGTGACCTGCGACTGCGCATCATGTATGAGTACCACGATGCACCTACTGGTGGACATCGTGGTCGAGAGAAGACATATCTCACAGTAGTCGCGACTTTTACTGGCCCCGCCAGTATCAGGTCCTGCGTAAGTACGTCTGCGCATGCGAAGTATCTCAAAGAGTGAAGTCTGGTCCTTCTCTTCGCGCGCCGTTGCAACCCTTGCCCATTCCTGCAGAATGCTCGGAATCAGTCTGAATGGACTTCGTCTTTGAATTCCCCGCATACCCATACAAGAATACAGGTATTCTTGTGTTCGTTAATAGATTCAGTAAAATGATACACCTGGTCGCTGTACCTGAATCTATCAATGCATCGGCATGTGCTCGTATTTTTATTGACACAATCTTTCGTCTTCATGGGTTGCCTCGTGAACTTGTCTCTGATCGAGACCACGTTTCACTGCGGAATTCTGGCGATCCGTGTTCAAAACACTCGGAACGCGCCTTCATATGTCGACCTCTGACCACCCTAAAACGGATGGTCAGACAGAACGTGCCAACCGCGTTCTTGAGGAAATCCTTCGGGGTTATGTCCATTCGTTTACGAATTGGAGCGAATTCTTGCCAATGGTGGAATTCGCCATCAACAACTCGGTGCAGGCATCGACGACGCATACACCGTTCTTTGTGAATGGCTTGCGCCACCCACGCCTACCCACCTTCTTAGAGTGTAACTTTAGTTTGAGGGGGGGGAATCGTTCGAGCGAACGCCAACTCGGCTCTCACTCATCACGTACTGACCACGAGGTCACTACGTATGACGCCGATGTCGATCATATCGACTGCGGTGAAGAAGAGAAAAGTAAGAGCGAGGGTGCTCTTACTACCCAGATCACTGATCTTACCGCAGTGTGCCCCAAGCTCACTATAGCCAAAGTCAGCGAGTCAGCAGATGAATTCATACTAGCTCGCGAAACGGTTGTCCGTTTCGTGCAAGATTCCATTGCAGAAGCGGTGGACCGACAAAATTAAAACGCAGAAAAGAATGGAAGAGCAAATGTTCTTTCATTCAATGGAGGTGACCTAGTTCTACTATCTACGGTAAACCTACCTCGACACACAGTGACTAATGTGGCTAGTAGCAAGCTACTACCCAAGTTCATCGGTCCATTTCGTGTGCTGCGCCGCTTAGGCAACGCATATACGATTGAACTGCCATGTAATATGCGCACGCATGCAACGTTCTACGGTCGCCGCCTTAGGACGTACTACCAGTACGGGACTTCTTCCGGTGAAGAAATCCTTTGCGCTCAAGCATCTCCAAGGGATACTTGTGCTCGCGGTGCTGACTATCAGCCCGAGTCTGAAGCTTGGATATCTCCCCGCGAAGCCGAGAAATATCCTGACGAGCTTCCACTAGCTCTTCGCGAAGAGAACGCTGAGTCCGCTCGTTCTCAGGCTGAGCAAAAGCAAAATCTGATCGATCTCGCTCCCGTTCCGAGAGAGACGTATCACATTATCGACCAGACCCAAACTTCTGCTCCTGTCGTGCTCGAGATCCTCGCGCAACTCACACGTTACGCTCTAGAGCTGGCTCACAGCATCAGATTGAACCTGCAAACCCGTCTGAGAACGTGTTTCCTCCTCCGCCTCATCCATTGATTGATGCGCACGGTGGCCAACGCTTCCTCGTGGAACGTTTGTTGAACCACCGCGATGAGAAGGGACGTCAGACGAGTTACCTCGTCCGGTGGCGTGGGTATCCACCCTCGGCAGATAGTTGGGAGCCTCGCTCTCAACTGCTGGTTGATGTTTTGGGCCTTGTCAAGCAGTATGACAAGGCGCATCCGATGCCGAAGAAGGCCCATCGGGGAACGAACGCCCATCGCGTTTGTAGAGGGATTGCAAATTAGCTATTCCCTTGTACATCTCTTGAGTGACACGTACCCTCCACCAGAGGTCAGTCATCGAGTAGGCTTCTTTTGGAGCCCGTGCGAAGTTATTCACACAACTTTGGCACGCATCACTCCAAGAAAGGCATGGTATCCCGGTCTCTCTTGACAACCGATGCAGTTTGAAACGCGCACCGGTAGAGGGCCGTTTCTAAAAACGTTTTTGAGCTAGCAATAGCTTGTCCAGCCAGGCATCACGCCCAAATTCACCAACGTTGTGGATGGAAGCGTTCCATGCCTGAATCAATGAGGGACCATCACGCTTGTGATTCCCACTGTACCATTGATGCTTAAAGAACGCATCGATGAAGAAATCATGATCAGTGCGAAAGTTACTCGCACTCGGATCAAGATTATGAAGCTTTGATGAATCGAATAATATTATTCGATAACGATCACTCGTCGTGTCAGACAGACGAGCTAACACTATCTGAAGAGGTAGCCACGGCTTCTTCTCAGGAGATCGCGCAAGATGT
Source organism: Hyaloperonospora arabidopsidis Emoy2 (assembly GCA_000173235.2). Taxonomy (NCBI): domain Eukaryota; phylum Oomycota; class Peronosporomycetes; order Peronosporales; family Peronosporaceae; genus Hyaloperonospora; species Hyaloperonospora arabidopsidis. Next base: position 11,994 of record JH598221.1, read on the forward strand.
TGCGATCCTCAGTCTCTTGCCTGGTGTCAATAGAAGTACCGACACCATGATCATCGCGATCACCCGGACCCTGATGCATGATTGCATCACCGTCAGGATCGTCCCGGTGGCCAAGGCCATCGCTTCCTCGCTGAAAGCTAAACGACTCCGTCTCGGAGACGGAGAGTCTGACTCGTTGGACGATCCGAAGATGTCACGACGACTGCGAGGCTTAAAGCGCTTCGGGAAGCTGACTTAGTCGGCTCCGGTTTAGCCAGCTCTGACTCATCGTTGGATTTCGCCTCCTTCGAGTCTGGTCTCACCGTCAGACTTGCCAGAGTATATAAGCTCGAGCTCATAATCTCCGATGTCACGCAGTGCATCACCGCGTGCGCCTGCAGCAGCGGCTATTGCAGGCTGAGTAGCGGAAGCAGCAGACGAACTTTCGTCAGCTGCTTCGGGTGATCCGGTCTCCCCTGCGGCAGCAGAGCGAAGTCTCATGGCTGCGTTTTCAGCAGCTTTGGCTGCACACCGCATGGAATTGTTAACCATGCGATGAGAATGAAGAATGGATGGATTGGCCAACAAGTGCTTCCCTGTCCCAGAGCCACTCAAAAGAGTCATTCAATAATCAATCAGTCACTAATGTGACTGATGGTTTAGGGGGGGGGGTGATGTAACGGGGTGCCTCCGTTACATAATAATTTACATAAGGTAATTATCAAGTACGAATATTGCGTTAGGACAAATACAATATTCTCACAATCTTATTCCTAATAGATAATATTGCCTCGCAGATGAACACACTGCTCATTGGTCGATATAGGATCAAGATATCAACCAATAAAGCCTAGCCACGACAGAAGCACGCAATGAGTGGTGCGCAGATAGTTATAATACATGTTTGTATTTAGACATAGTTAAATGAAGTCAAATAGGGATTTATTACAAGGATTAACCATACTATACAGTTTTACTTTGTACCTTTACTGAGTACTCTTACTCCGTATAGCAATCTTCCTCTGCATGTACGTGTACGTGAGGTATTCGGACGCACACACTTGCACTGTCAGTAGTGCAAGGTTTATTCAGTTAGTTGAATAAGGTGTGCCCCGTTACAGCAAGCCTGAATGGTGATGCAATCACTGATTGTGCGCAAGGTGATGGCCGAACTTTGTAGATTGTACCTTTCTGTCTATGTGTGTCAGTGTGTATGTAAAAAACGCTAGGTTTACCTTACAAGTCGTATAAAGTGCGATCTAGTCTATCCCCACCTCATAGGTATACAGCAAGCCTCATAAATTTTGGCATCTGCTAATTTCGGCGCGTCAGCCAGCTTAAAATCGGCCTTCATACCTAGCACTCATTATTTAAGTACTCAAAGATTGGAGCACGACGCGCTGCTTGGCCTGGATGATGCCTTCCAGCTTTAAGTTTGTCATTGACTGAAGGAAGTCGTTTTTCTCCTACTTCAGAACGGTGAAGTCTCTTTCTACCGACGTGGTGTTGGCAAACGCAACGGCAATGCCGCCCGAGAAGTTCCGCAGGAGCATGAGTCGTTTGCCGGGAGATCCCCAGGCTTCATTAAGGTTTATCTTGAGGTCGTGGCCATCAATCAGCGCCTTAGTAGTTGGCTCATGGTTGTAGGCCTTGAGTAAATCGCGGTGGTCAGTTTCGATTTGATCGACGCCGTCTGCATTCCAGTACAAGCCAACGTGGCCACGGTACACATCAAGCACGTCGGCAATAAAGTCGCCTTTCCGCAACGTCACCAGCTGCTGCAGCAAGACAGGTGGCGCGATGTCCCCCGCATTGTTGTGGTCATCCCGCTCGACCTGGACTGATGGCCAGCCATCAACAGTCGAAAAGCGTATTGCGCTATCTTACGCAAGACACACGGTTGATCATCGGCCGAAAATGAATTGAACAAATCGCGTACCCACTATCCCTGATCAGAAATGTGTTCCTGAAGGCTCTGCAGCCGAATCCAGTATTTGCCCATGGCCTAGAATGGGTGTCCAAACCTTCTTACGCTTCGTTAGCCTTGAAACGTTTCGATATTCATGGTCGTTATCAACTAAACGATCAGGATCTTGTTCATCTGCTGCCAAAGGATCGTATCGCGAGATTTAATGATAACCATGGTCGTGTTGCAGTGTTCTACCAACGGCTGCACCGCGGCGCAATATAACCCACCAGACCGCCGAAGGTGCCGCGACAGGCGTCTTTTCCTGGATTCACTACTCCAGGCGTCGTCGACGATTTTTAAGCATGAAAAATAATATGCGTTCGAAATACGCCCAGCGATTCGTATCACTCGGGCACTGGGTCTGCATCTCCAAGATAAGATTCTTCTGCTGCCGCAAGTGCATGGAAAAGCCGTAGGCGGTCTTGTAGAACGCGCCGTTTTCCATTTCGCATTAACTTATGCGTCGCCATTCGATCCAAACGAGCGACAACACCGTTTCGGCACCCGGTATTTTTCCTTTTGCCGTCGGTAGTAATTGTCATCACCTTGTCCCGCCACGACTTACACATGTTATCCAACAACGTCTTTATGAGATTCACCGTGTTGTAGACGGTGTGCCGATCAAAAAACGGCACGACGACCAGATGCAGATTGTATAGATTGCCGTTGACACGATTTTGGATGCGAACTTCGAAGGACGGGATCACGTTGTGTGTTAAACCGTCGCAGGTCAAGGCAAACGACCAAACAGTCGGGTTGCTCAGGACCAATTTCATCTGCTGCAGGTTGATGCCGACAAGCACACGCACAAATTGACCGACCATGTGGTCGTTCAGACCAGATAGTTCTGAATATTTTGACGCGTGTTGCTTGATGACGGCTGCGATCTGGCGAAAAGATAGGCCCACCGACGTGTGCTCAAGCGCCAGGTCGAACCGGTACGGACTCTTAATTTCAACCAGTACGACCCTTTTAAACCCCTGCCGAAAAATTTGAGCCCGTTTGCCTTGGTGATCGGTTCGCCGTCTCCCTTCTCGTCATCCAACGAGAGTGAAGGAAATACCACCAATAACGTCCTTCACGATCGGCGCGTCGATTCTGAATTTCAGACGCTTCCTCGTCTTGTCAGAGTATCCGTCCATCGTGTTCTTCGACTTGCGGTTGAATAAATAACTTCTTGTCGGATCTGGGCAAGGCTTGATAATCTTGCAATGAAGTGGCGGGTTGTTTCTGATTATGTGTCCAGTAATTCTTCTTCCGGAACGGCGGTTGGTAGAAGTGTAGATTCTCCGTTCGCTAGCGTTTCGCGCGACATCAGCCTCTTCACGTCCAATAATGGCACAGAGGTCACACTGTATCGAGCAGACGACGCTTTTTAAATTGCGTACGGCAACCGACAATCCAAAATCTACGAGGTGCGCCATCTCAAGCGGCGTTTTGCGCGCCGACATCCCGTTCTAAATTAACTAGGGGAGGCGACGACGGAGGAGGTCAACTAAGGTGGAATAGGAGGACGGAGAAGAGGAGGGCGATGACGGCAGGATTAGGAGGAGGAGGAAAAAGAGGGCCCACGACGATAGAGGGCTTTGGGTTGGGGCGGGGCTCCCTGAGAGCGGAATTTCTTTCTTCCAGAATGATGACAGAACGAGAGTAGAAGACAGAACTTCCCTTCCCTTATTTTTGTCGTCAATTTTTTTCAAAATCGGTAAAATCAGCGTCTGATTATAGAATGCCGCGTTTTATGAGGCCTGGTGTGACGGGGACTTGTACTATGTATTGACATAGTACAAGTCACTTATACTGACACAGCGTAAGTTATTGCCGCACGTTACTTCACGTACACCGTACGAGCGGTCAATAGAAGTAGAAAGTAAAACTGTATTAATTATAATTAAGTCCTTGTCATTATCCCTATGTTTTAGTCCTAACTTAATTATATCTAACTACCAAAATGTATGCTGAAAAACTCTTGCTCACCACTCATTGCGCGCGTCCATCACTGTTGGACCGCTGGAGCTGACTGATGTGATGGCCCATATCAACCAATAGGTGAGTGCTTCTGAGTATTACTCCTTATGGTAATATTTACGAACATTATCAACCTTCATGATCATATTCTAATTAACAAGTATTGAGTGTAAATTAAAGGCATATTCGAAGTCACTCTTTGGATAGGTCACTATAGTGAAAAAGCAAGTGGTTGGACTAAATCGATCAAAGGTGAATATTATCGTATAAGCGAATGCAGGACGCTCGTAAGCACAAGCCGATTGCGTTACCCAAGTATAATGTAGTAATCAATACAGATATTATCATCATTATACGTATTCTTCAGTGACTGCTATAGTATATTGTTTTGTATTTTTATTCATTTCCCCGAACTGGATTACAAATATCAAAAAGCGATCTCCAGAGCTTACTCCTCTATTAATGCAAGTAGGTGCTCACGATACCTGGTCAGCTACTGAGGTCGTTTGCAAGAGCATTCAAGGCGAAATACATAATGTAGCACATATAGCAGAAAAAACAAGGGCATAGAAGATCTGTGCAAACGACGACGGCGTCGAGAAGATGTCATCTATGACTATGATCAACTCGAACAAAGAATGCAGATATGTTGGAGCAGGAACTCCATCGACGACCCGCCACCTCTTTTTCATGGAACCAGTCTAGACAACGATCAAAATCTGTTTAACGAAAGTTTTCTCCGTACATCCGCTGCTGCACATATTCTTGATTAGCAATTATAGTGTGAGGTCTGAAAAGAGGGCGTCTAGTGTGAGAGCTCTGCGCAATATATCTATTCAGACGAAGTCGTTCACATCGTCTGCGAGATCTGGCGTATTAGTATGCAGCAGTATTATCGCTACGTACTGCTTTATCTACAAACGACTATATGTATCCGAATATGCGAGTCTAAGCAGCTCATGGGACTGTCTAGTGTCTAGATGAGAACGATCAGTTCAGATCCCGATGTAGATCCGCTTACTGTCGTGGGTGCTACATATTGAACAGCCTGAGATGGCTACGCGAGAGATGGGTACCTGTAAAACGATGACGGCGTTAACCTCGTTGGCACAACGTGAGAGTTCTCCAGGTGAACCCCCCTGGTGCCTTGTGTAACCGTAGCCGTTTCAATCCTGAATGCTGCTTCAATACCTCGTACTGCCAACCTAAGGTCGTTAATGAATGTGTAACACATAAGTATCAATGGTACCACCCGAGAACTGCGGTACCACTGAGCTCGGCCTCTCAACTAGAATGGTATTTCCTAGCTTTTTAATGCTATCTTAAGATCGATTCCATAACCCCCCGACATCGAATAGTCGGGGGACCTGTACTTGCTGGCCCCTAGAGAATCCAGTAAATAGTGGCCATCCGGTAGGAGATACGTAGGCCCCGGCCGAAGGGGAATTCTCGGGTCGTCGCGAACCTTCAATCTTTCCGGCGTAATCTCCAGTTCCATCGTAGATGCGTCTCAAGACAGAGGATGCTCTTTCGCTCGACGACAGCGGCCCTATTAATGCATAGTTCTCGAATGAGTGGGATATCTTGTAGTACAAAGGCTATCAAGGACTGAAGCATCTTATTAGGGCAATTCATCCAGCAACCGCGCCACTAAGACGAAGGCTATCGGCAGATGTGGTGCATGAAAATGAAATAATATCGATCGACATGCTCTTATCGAGAATTGTTTTGATCAGCTGCGTACGCTATGGTATGTTTGCGCTGACGAATACAGGCGGGGACACGCGTTGTTCGATGATATATTCCAGACGTACATGGGCTTATCTCACTTCTACATAGATATCAATAATCCACC
>ABWE02003069.1:0-18641 GCA_000173235.2 Hyaloperonospora arabidopsidis Emoy2
CAATCCCCAGCCACAGTTTAAAGACGGCTCGAACCGACCTCTGATAAACACAACGCGACAAACAACTCGACTTATCAGAACTAACTCACCCATAACAATTGTATGCAATCAAACTCACCGAAAGCTCCATCACCACCATGTTTTCCTCACCAGAAAATTGCTGGTGTTCGATAAAGTAGTTCAGCCGTTCTTCTTTCTCTTTCCAGCGCGCATCTAAAAATCCCTGCAAATCTTTAACCGCGTCCTCGTACCTAAACTTGCGGGAGTGTATGGCCACACTACCTGCAGGTTGTTTTCCTGCCACCAAAGATTTCATCGACGGCACTTCCGCGTCCAGTTTACGTCCGTACCCCATGTCATAGGACGGCACTTCGCCCGAATACGACGGAAATGCCAACGTCAAGTCGTAAATATCCGGCTTTACTGCAGCTGCAGCATCTAAAATGATCCGCAGGCCCGTCGTACGAGGCAGCAAGACCCGCTCAAACTTCGGACGGCCTTCTCGAGCCGCAAACGCCTGCGACTTTGTCACATATTCCTTATGAATGGTCGTTCCTTCAGGAAACAGCACGAGCCAAAACGGAAACTGGTCAGTGATCAGTCCATTCATATACTGCTGAATATGCTCCTGGTCCTCGTCAATGCGACGTCGTAGAAAAAGAAACTGGAAGAGACGCATGCCCCAGCCGAGGATAGGCAGGTACTTTAGCTGGTCCTTTAGCACAATCTTGATATTGCCTGCTGCCTTCTGATGACGAGCCGCCTGCCAAATGTACCACCAATCAGCGTCTATCTGGTGGTTCGCAATGAGGATCGCAGGCTTTGAAGGGTCGGACGGCAGCTCGCCCGTGACCGAGAGCTTGGTCAACGGGAAGCTCGTGGACGCCACATCTACCCAGAGAGATTGTGCTACAGGACTGCAAAGTAAAAGGGAGAGCAAATAGTGAGACACGTGACGGAATTATAATCAGTTTCGCACTGTAGGAAAGAGATGAGGTACCCACCCCATGAGATAGCTGTAGAGCGCATTATTGAACGGCCGCACGAGGAAATAGAGGCAGAACTGTAGGAAATTGATGCATGCGCTGTTGCACAAGATCCAGAGAAGGTTCAGCGCCGAGTACAAGTGGAACACCGCCATCGTAAGGGAGAGCGAGCGCGTTGAGCGGCGAAGGAGCGAAAATGCCGGGTGACTATAGCTGCAACTCAGAAGAAAGCTACGTGATTGGCTGAATTGTGGCTACGTGGGACAAGTATTATAGCGTGCAGTTTTTACCCCATTTAAGATAGGTCAAGATTGATTTTACCTTGAAGTGTGAAGTAGCTTGAGATTAAGTACGTCGTACTTTAACTCTGAACTAATCTTGTTTAGAAACGCTTCGGGAAATATGTGTTTCAGTATTGCGAGCTGCGTATTTACAAGAAAGTGTCAGGGCGTGCTTGACCTACGAAGCGTTTTTTATTGTAGAATGTACAAATTGCGGATTCAATAAGTTTACCACGGTACCAACACGAGCACAAGGTTTGCGTGATGAGACAGAACAGCTAGAATATGATCGCGATAGAGTAATGAAAGTGACAGCTAGAAAAATTAAATCGCGTTTATTCAAGTGCTCATCATATATTGGCGATGCAATTACATCAGCAGCAAGTGTAGATAGCGAATTATACAAGCTGCGCTGAACAGATACAAGATAAATGAAGTGGTAGATATTTTAAGCTTATTCGAAGCAGTATTCTATACTTTTTCCAACAGAATGGGTGTGCATATTCCATCAATTTTAGGTAGATGAGAAATGATGTGGAGAAACTTGAGACGCAACGACTACCTTTCTGTGTTAAGTGATCGTAACATAACCATATCTAGCCTAGTTAAGCAATAAAAAGAGAGGGTGTTGACTGTGTTGTCGTATGAAACAGCTTCATGTGATGTCTCTCGCAACGAATTGTCTTCCAGTTGGTCCAATTCAACATGAATGGATCGATCACGGCGTGCGCATTCCTTGGGTGATGATGCAGATCGTAAGACCGGACTTCCTTAACAGCTCGATGTAAACGTGACAATCCATAGCCATGATACGCACCGTGTTGCTACAATATCAATTTGGAGCTTGCCTTCTAACACTTACAGCACCATAGTCGTAGCCTTTGGCGTATAAATGGTATAAATGGAGCTGTCCGTTTTATGGCGCCCTTTAACAATCATATCGAGAAGCAACGTCATTGCTAATAGCGGAGATGGGGACGGACGAGCGAGATGTAAATCTGAAGCATGGTCTCAAACGTGCACGAGACACTCGACATCGGTTCTACGTTTGAAAATAAAAGTGTCATCCTTGTTATACATAGACCACTGGAGTCAATCTTTGCGCAGACATCCCACAGAGCACGACCAAGGCTTTCGCGGTGAAGCAGATCGCGGTTCAAGATTGCTAGACTCGGTCAAACGAATGAACATGGCAATTTTTCTGAGAGCGCTACTAAGGCAGCCGACATTGGTGATAAGTCAGCAACGTGTTTCCTAACAAATGGTGTATATTGTGCCAAGTTGATCCAAGCACCGGTGGTGATTGACTGCAGCAAATAGACAACGTTGTCCCCACACTTGGGTGCAATACTTGGATGGCAACACTGCAACGGCCGACCGAACCAATCACCATCATACAGGTTAATGTATGGGGAATCTTCCTGATGATGTCTTGCGCAAAATAAGAACGTCTGGAAATGATGTGGCGCGTCGTCTACGAAGTCGACACAAGCACTACCGGACTCCTCATTTTTAAGAAGGTGTCGGTCTGAATGTTATATATATCTACGTGCGTGCCGGTGTTGGGACGTTGCTGCGGCCATCACTACTGAGACGGTGTCTACACATCGTCAGCTCTATCCACCCATGTACCCGACTGGGTGTGCGACTTCAACCAGCATGTCAAAATTAGCTCCCGTGCCATAACACCACATACACCGTTTTCCAATCATCCTGTTACCACGACTCCAAAATATCCTATCCTAGCTTGATGGTCCAGCGCATGAGCTGTTGTTTGATTATGCCGAGTAACACAGCACGTTACGCCTATATTTATATCGTTTGGATAATATACACTTTCTGATTAATGCATACCTAGCAGCGACCAGCTATCGTGGTGTGGCTGTCTTTTATTCCTTCCAGCTCCACTTGGGTCCCTACCAGTTGCTAGCTTGGGTCTGGTAGCTGGCTTGTTGTACTCCTATTCAATAAAAAGACGCATCGAAGTCGGAATGGCAGGTATCAATGCGTCGGTCACCTCCTGGCAACACTGCGAATTCCGAAAAAAGTGGCACTCGCACGAACGGAGACTGGCCGCGCCTGTTGTAAGCACGGACCTAAACGCAGGGCTACGATAAAAAGATGTCGTGAGTGGAAGCAAAACTAGAGTATCGTTTAGCTAGCTTAGCATCCTTCACCGCGAGCAACGCTGTTTCGACTACGTTTTCATCCTTGCCTTCATCGTGTTCGGTAAACATTCCAGCGCTCACTTGTAACGTGAGGGGCACTCGATTAAGCTGAAGTAGAAGTCAAGTGACATATCCTTTGAATATGACCTTCTTCCTGCGAAGACCCACGAACCTACTTCCAGTGTACTCACCTAAAGCACGTTGTAGCTCAAAGAAAGTCAACATGCACCTCTTCATTCGCCCTAGTTACACGTCTCCGCAATACGTTCGTTGCTAAACAATATGATCATTGTTCGCGAACCCTACCTAGTGCTAAATAAACTTGTTACATAGACTATCGATGGACGGTCGCCCCTCACTCTCAACACTGCAGTGCGTCGTAGGTCTATCAGCTTGCAACAAATGCACCATTTAGACCGACGATACTAACCATCGCTCTATTACTTCAACTGAACCGACGACGATGTCGCAATTTGACCCGCAAACGGTCCACGGGCTCATCTTCCGAGTCAAAAACCTACCACCCGCACCCCTACTCGTCCTTTTTGTGTATGCATTATTCGCACATAAATAGACGTCAATCAGTCGCGCTCGAGCTCTCAATGGAGCAGACCTCCGCCACTTTCGCGCCACATTCGATCTCTGTACGTGTACCTCATTCTTCGTATGATAATGCTTATTAAATAGGTGCTTCTTAATCCTAAGGATGACTGTGCAAATACAGGACTATACGCTGCTCGAGTTCTTGGGTGAAGGGGCCACTGCCCAAGTCTATTTGGCCCAGCACGAGGCTTCCGGAACTCATGTAGCCATCAAAGTGATTGACAAGCTACTGGTGCAGCGCTCGCAGTTGGAGAGCAAAGTGCAGCAGGAGATGGTGCTCCACGCCGAGCTGCAGCACCGTCACGTGCTGCACGTTGAGCGTGTCTTTGAGGACGCTCGGAATTATTATATGGCACTCGAGTACTGCGCCCACCGGTCGCTTTCGGCCATTGTAAAGACACTCCCAGGCCGTCAGGTGGACGAGCAGAGTGCTAAAAAGATATTTCGCCAAGTGGTGATGGGTGTCGTGTATTTGCACGCCAGTGGCGTGATCCACAGAGACCTGAAGCTCGCTAACTTGCTGATCGATGGGGATGGCGTCGTCAAGATCTCAGATTTTGGCCTTGCAGCAAGACTCGGGTGAGGAGCAAAGATGTTATAGAGATGAAAAGATGATGTGCAGTCGGTGCTTATGGTTGGTTTTGTGGGGATCGTGTGAGGTAGAGAGGACCATGTGACGATGTGTGGCACGCCCAATTTCATCGCGCCGGAAGTATTGACGGCACAGGATGAACCGTACAACGAGGCGGTCGATATTTGGTCACTTGGGTGTATTTTATACTGTTTGTTGCTGGGAAAAGCGCCATTCGAAGGCCGCAAAGTCAGGTGAGAACAAGCGTTTATGGGTAAGGCATGTTGACAAGTTGAGGTATCTAACATCAGTTGATTGCAGTGAGACGTTGGAGAATGTGGCAAAAGCAGGACAGAACCCACTCCAGTTTCCTGAAGGATTTTCTTCCTCTGCAAGCGATTTGATTAAACGGCTGCTTAGTCATGTACGTAGTCTCCAAGTGCCCGAGCGCGTCGTTTTTGGACAACTGCTTATCTGTATGATCGTGTGTCTCTGTAGAATCCGCATCACCGTCCGTCAGCTCAACAAATTTTGATTCATCCATGGCTTCGTAGCGAATCTCGTAAGCGCGCACCGCCTCAATCTAGCGGTAGACGCAAGTCTCTAGCTTGGATGCCCCCTCACCCTCGGGATATGTCTCAATATGCTGAGAGCTCGCGCGAGAGTCTCAGAGCTACTGAATTTCGATCGAGGAAAGAGAAAAAATATCCACTGCCATCGGCTAGGTCGACTGTTGCCCTAAAGACTCGAAGACGCCGCACACTTGGAGAAACTCATGCCGGCTCTCAGCAGCGCGAGCAGCACGAAGCTCCTCACTTTGGGAAGAGACTCTCGCACTTACAAGCGATGTCATTCGCTCTCCACATCACCAGCAGCGACAGCAGCTCCAGTCTTGATGACCGTAGCCTCAATGAAGATTCCACTGATTTGTCCGAGCTACCGTTGCCAACATCCAAAAGTGACGACGGGCAAAAGCAGGGAAATGAGATTAGTCGCGAAGTGGATGAGGCAGTACCTGAAATAGCTAAGTCGTTTGTCTCAGTGATTGTGCATTTGGAGCTGCAGGACGTCGCGTGGCTCGAAATTTTTCAAGCTGGTAACAATCCTTCGAACAACGCAAAAGTGCAGGTGCAGTGGAGCTGCAAGGAACCAGCTGAGGTTGGCTGGCCACCGACTTTTCTCATGAATGTTTCGAACGGGTGGGAAGCATGTTACGATCCAGCTACTGGAACGCTCATGGCCACGATAGGAGAAGGTGATTCGTTGCGGTATGAGATTCCCGGAGTAAGAAGCGCGCGGACTGAACCCATGGCTGCATGCGGATCATCTCGAGTGTCGCCTTCACGCTTTGCCCAGCGTACACTCTTGCCACCGCTGGTTCGGTTCTGTCAGTGTCTCGCACTACGCACAATGCAGTTGCGCCGAATTGCACTCCATGGTGAAGCTAGCAAGCTTCCATTTGTTCATTACGACACCCTACCCGAGTCATTGTTGGCCTCGTTCCGGAATCGCTCCTCCATTATAAACCAAGGCGCTAGTGGTGGTCCTTGCCTGGACCAAGCTCAGAGATGGGATGACATTGCTGGTATTGGACGTGGATGCATCGATGCAAGTGGAGAGTTAAAAGTTGTGTACCTCGATGGAGCTCAGCTCACTTTAGCTTCAAGTGGTCAGCGACTTTGGTTCCGACCTTCTTGGGTAACCAAGTGTCCTGACAAGACCAGTGTCAACGGAGATGTATTTGAGCTGCTCACGACCGGTAGCATGTCATCGTTTCTCCCTTCAGCTGTCAAACAGAAGCTGGAGAGTATTCCGGAGTTCATCCGACGTCTGAAAGGAGGAGGCTGATTTATCCGTAGGCGAAAGTATACATTCCATCCATGGTCGCGTGCAGGCAAAGTGAATAGGCAGAGTCGATATAACCCTGCATCGACGTGACCGCTACACATCGAGGACCCAAAAATGAACTACACGAAGAGTCAGAGATGACAAAAGATTGTTATGTAATGGCTACACATTCAAAGTTTTACGATTTTGCGATCGCGTATCATTTACCCAGTGTTCCAAACTCGCGCGGTCAATGTAATTATAAGACCAGGTTCTGACGCACGGACCCAAACATACCTGAAGCTTATCACATTCCTTGTCGCCTGGAATTTCCGACATCTTTGTTTGCTTTACTTTACCGTCCAGCTATTGATTCTAGAAAGCTCAACAATGAGCAAATCACCAGTTCCTATCATTAAAGTAGTCCGTGGGTTAGTGTGTGGCATATCTATTTTGCCACGTACGAGTAAGTAAGGAGTTTATTCACCACGTCTACTACTTCTCCGACGTCATGGTGCACATTCTCAACGGAGAGATCGTACTCGATGACGACCCACGGGTGCGTGCGCAGCAGAAGCAGCCACAAAGACCAAGTCAAGAGCCGCTCTCGAGCCGCTTTGGTTCAGTGCACAATGCAACCAACGCACCACCAAGAGCTCCCGTGACTACTGTGGCCGCCCACCCGTCGCCCTTGCAAGGGTTGGCACGACAAGTGGGACTCGAAGGCTCCGTGACCATTCCAGCCGTGTTGGGGATGCCAGCCAGACCTTTGCAGAAGATCCACGTGGTGGTGGCCGCGCTGCTGTCGGCGGTTTTCGGCTGGCGGGCGCTCGTGTTCCTGGTTTTTGCCTACTTCCTGTCGACGCAGCAGAGACGTCGGACTTGACAGGTTCAGCTTCTTCTTTGCAGTCATGAGAGAGAGAACTGGAGGGACCTCTTCGGTGCAAAGGGGTCAACTAAGAGGGACAAGGGATCAAGTAGGAGGGACAAGAGGGAGGGCGTCAACAGACAGAAGTACTCTCTTCATAGCAGTCACGGGACTGACTAACTGACTGATCTCTTTCTAGTTTGGACTCGACACTTAATGATAAAAATGAATAGGAACATGGTCTTTTATCTGTTTATCAGGAACGGGTGCGTTGCCACCTGTTCAAGTGTCGGACGTTGTTCTGGATCAATAGTCAGCATCTTTTCGAGCAAGTCCCATGTCACGTCCGAGAGCTTGCGAGGAAACACCCGATGGAGTTTGCGGACACCGCCGCCCTGGCTCAAGACACGAAAGTGACGGTCTTTCATGGTCGGATTATCGACTAGCGGCGCTCCTGTGAGCATGATTGCAAGCAGGACTCCAAGCGACCAGATATCAGCTGGTAACGCATGATACGGCGCTGTAGCTGCAAACACTTCGGGCGCCATGTACCACGCTTTTCCCACGCGTTTCGGAGCGATGAGAGCACTGTGTTGCGTCGCTAGACCAAAGTCGCACACGTGACACACCCCTTTGGCATCCAGCAGGACATTCTCGAGCGAAATGTCACGGTGGGCCAAGCCATTGTGCTTTAGACATAGCAAACCACGCACGACGTCGCGGATGAATCGACGAGCAGTTGCTTCCGGTAGTCGGCCGTCCACTGGACTGTGACGCACGACGTTAAACAGGTCACCACCTGAACAGAAGGGGAAGACGAGGTACAAGTTGCCTCCACACTGCACCTCTTCTTCGAGGACGAGCAAGTTGGTCGTTCGAACACTTGCTAGTTTGCGGTGCACGCTGCGCTCTTGGTCGAGACTCTCGACCACTTGTACCCGAGTGTTGACTGTCACTTGAGCTCGAGCACAGCCGAGATCCACACGCTTTACGGCAAATTGGCGACCACTGGTAGAGTCCAGACACAGCAGCACTTCTCCGAAAAGGGCGGGGGCCAATGTCTTGATGATTCTCAAGTCACCCAAGCGCTGCGGTGGGGACTGGGTGACTTGCACCGGGATGTGCTTGACGACCACGGGAGCGCATGTGGGTCGAGTGTGCAGTGTCTGCACCTTCGTCTTGTTCTTCTTGGGGGTTGACGCGCTGCTGCTGGATCGGGGTGTTAAGAAAGTGGCGGTTAGCACCACGTCCACGTAGTGGCGAAGGAGTCCCATGTGAATATGGTGGCCGATACGCTTAGCGATGGGATCGAGCTCAAGTAGCGTTTGAGCACTTGAGTGACAATTGAGAAATGAGGTCTCACTTGATGGATGGATGACCAGATCCTACTCAAGTGTCGGAGCAAAGGACGGTTCAGAGTTCAGATGCGAGGGTGACTTTGCCGTTTCGTCTTGTGCAGTTTGAGATGTGCGCGGGAGGAAGCGCAGTCCAAAGGAATGCTCAGCCATCGAAGCGAGCTATGTGCGACCGCTGCAGATGACGCAGAGAGCTAGATGAGAACCGTGTAGAAGTGTCTAGATCTAGACGAACTCCATGAGACCCACTAGAGTCCGTTCACATGGCTCCAGAAGCGCCTGCATCATCAACTGTCACATCAGCGGGATGGCTGTCATTCGACCACCGAACCGAACCCGTTCAGGTGAGAGTGGGAGACGGTCGGCGCTAGCACATTCGCATCTCGAGTGACGGACGCACTGTCGCAGTGTATGTCTTTTAATACAGAGATCAACGGCGTGCAGGAACAGTCGTGCTACTATGCGACTGTGGGCGATTCCCACCTGAAGCCCTGACGTCACGTGGGCTTAACGTTCGGTCGAATCAGGCAGGCAGGCTACCTCCGAAGCTGAAGTTGAAGTGACCAGTCAATTGGACAAGGCGAGCGAAGTGAGTGCTATCCGAGCGAGCGATTGGTCAAGTCGCATCAATCAGAGCTGCTCCCATCGAACACATGGACTCAAACGTTCCAAATGCGCTGACCTGTTGAGAATATTGTTTTTACCGAAAATACACGACAATGAAGCATTAACTAGGTGCATCGCATTCTTGTGTATGTGTCAAGCAAGTCTGCTATGTAAGGAAGTTGACGGAATTCGGGCCGACCAGCGTTTTTCCAGACAATGCCTGCAGTGGTTAGTTACGCATACGAAATGGTGATTGTGTCGGTGGCAGATGCTGCACCATGACATTAGAGCGGCCCCGTCATCGACTTTGCGGTTGGCACGTGCGCAGGCTATGAAAGGCGCGATCGTATGACGTACTAGTACTCATCAGTCAGTCAATTCATCAGCCAGCGCGAGGTGTGCGCCTGGAATATTTACGCACAAAACCGTTGTCTTAATCACCATCGCCCGTCGCAGCCTTGGATCAGTTCAGCACGGAGCCTGTCGTCGTCGAAATTCGCTCGACCGCCTTCATCGTCGGACTCTACTTACTTCCTGCCTACAACGGCATCAACAGTGTTCCAAGCGCGACGAACTTTGACGACTCAATTCGGGTAATCGACATGTACAAACACAGATTTGTGGTAGCTCGAAAATGTTCGTGAAGACGCAGGTAGCGCTGTAACTAAAGCAGCAAAAAAGCATGTGGTAGATTGCAACGGCAATTGGGTATGCTGTGCTATACGATGTACGTGCTGTCGTGGTGGCGTGCACGAGTTTTCGTTCAAAGCGCAAAGGTGCCAGAATAGCACTAGTATGATAGACAGATACACCAGAGTGCAGGTGATTGCTGACCAATTTAGAGCCTTGGCTGACGACTCTTCAGCATTAAAACGCGATAAACAGCTGGTCGTCGTGGTTGACGACAAGAAAGCACCTTATTTTCAGCAGCGCTTTGTACCGTAAAATAGCAACGCAAGGTGTCGTAAAGCACTAGCGTAAGCAATGAGACCGCGTGCATTCGGCTTGCACTCGACAGACTTGTACGCTGACACTGCAGCAGATGTCTAATCTGATGGTGACAGAATATTATGAAGTGACGGTGGTGATGGTATGGATAACGGTGGCAAATTCTACATATCGTAAGCTGTTGCTATCTATGCGTACATGCGTCTACATACTACTATTCCATCCAAGTCACAACTCTTACCACTCTTCTTTACAACTAAAATGGCAATCGAGGGATCCCCCTGCCCGAATAAATACACGCCACTCGTAACGTCCAACAATCTGCATTCCCCAACCGCAAGATCCAAATCACTCGACACGTCGTCCCGGATAAATGTGTGTGTGCGTGTGTGGCTAATCCACAGTAGCCACAGACACAACGAGTCCACTAGCACGACGGTCGAGCCGCCTTCACGCGCCGCGCACGAGACGCTTGACAACGGCCCGCGTCGAAGATACAGGCTGACTGCGGTTTACAGCCATGACGCGCTTATTGCGACGGCGGGAAAAGAAGCGGTGGATCTTGTGAAACAGCAGGCGGCAGCTGCCGCGTGCAATGCCGTCCGACTCGGGACGCGTCACGTACATGGACGTGGTCGGCACCGACGAGGACAATGGCGTTGCAGGCTGCTGCGGAGCGCACTTAACTGGCGACGAGATCCGTACCTGCTGCCTCTCGGGGACTTCAACCTGCTGCAAAGGAGCAACAGCAGCTCCACTAGAGCTGCTACTTGCGCTCTGTAAGAACGGGTGCGCCATGACTTGGTCCATACTGATGCGCTGCTCCGGGTCCACCTCCAGCATCGCAGCAAGCAGGTCAATAGCTGCAGCTGGGAGGTCCTGCGTAAGCCCCCAGCGGTCCAAGAGTTGCCGCACGCCCTTGTTCGTAATGAGGCGGAAGCGCGCGTCCATAGACGACGCCGTCTCGACTGGCGGGGCCCCCACCAACATGATAAAGAGCATGACGCCGAGCGACCAGACGTCGGCTTTGGCCGCGCGGTACGGCATGGCAGCGAGCACTTCGGGCGCCATGTAAAAGAGTTTCCCGACGGTCTCGCGACTACGCTGGGCCGTGGATGCAGCGAGGCCAAAGTCGCACACTTGGCACTGGTCGTCGTCAGTCACGAGCACGTTCTCGAGCGATAAATCGCGGTGGGCAAAGCCGTGGGCGTGCAGGAACGAGACGCCGCGCGCGATCTGGCGCCCGTACTTTTGCACGAGCGCGACCGGGAGGTGGCCGTTGTCGGCGGCGCTAACGAGCTCGTAGAGCTCGCCCCGTGCACAAAAGTCCGAGACGAGGTAGATGTAGCCATCGACCTCCATCTCGTCGCGCAGCGCCAGCACGTTCTGGTGGCCGCCGGCGCGCTGGAGTTTGCGGCACAGCGCGCGCTCGAGCGCCACGTTTTCGTGCACCTTCTTGTTGCTAGAGAGCGTGAGCTGGGCGCGCGCGGCGCTCTGTAGCACGCGTTTCACGGCCACGAGGTCGCCCGAGGGCTTGTGCTGGCACAGGAGCACGTCGCCGAATAGCGCGGGCGCGAGCCGTCGCTGGATCACGTAGTCGTCCAACTTTGCGGCCATGGTGTAACCAGCCGATAGATCGATCGACTTGAGCCGATCGGTGCAAATTGGGAAATGACGATCATGCGCCGTCATGCAAGTGGGTGGGTTCGGGCCGTTGGGTGCGAAACGGCGCATATATATCTGGACCATCACTCCTGGCTCGGTCAATCAGACGACCAAGTAATGGAGGGAGGGAACTCTTGATGTAATTATGAGCTCGAACAGAGCAGAATAAGTAAGTCAAAGACAGAGCGAGCGAGGATGGGGTAAATTATCTGTAAGTTTTAAATTAGATTCACACCGACTTGGACTGGGGGTTAGCTCTTCGATACAAATCGAGCGTAAAGCGGGCAGTCGCACCAGCCAACATAAAGGCTTCGACGAGGCGTGACGTGCTTTTGAATAAGTCTCGAAACAAATTTCATGCGAAATGAGATTGAAACGGATGCGACCCGAGCTGGTGGTTGCTGCAGGTACTTATACCATGGCAACCACCAAAATTCTGCTGCAGCGAGCGGTGTTGACAAATTGGCAAATTCTGGGAACGCGGGGGCACCGCTGACTGGACCCGACTTTCCCGTACCAGTGTTCGGTTGCCCAGGCACGCGAGGCTGTCTGCTCGCCGGACTTTCCCTCGGATTTGAAAACGTTTGCCAAATGCTGACGTGGCTGGCCGGCAGCGACTGGAGACGGCGCTTGCGAGCAGAGACACTCTTGAATGTATATTAATCATATGGGCACATCGTGGAGCTGTATCCCACTACTCACCATCCGGAAGCGACTACTCGTGGTGCGAAGTGCAGCCGGAGCATAACACACGAGACGAGCGAAAGCAACAGTTCCGATCGCACGGTCAGTCGAGTCCTCTTGTCAACACCACTCGGTCATCCCACAGCTTGCTCTAGCAGGCAGAGGATTGCAATCAGGCGTGAGCAGCAGATAGAAAGAGTTGCATAGAGCGATTGTCCGCGCTGTTGAAGCTCCAGATCGCGCCCCAGCGTCTGTTCGCGGCACGACAAAGACGTCCATGTCGCAGATAGGAATAAGCCTTGCGTATGTGAACCAGCGCTACAAATGACGAAAAAACAAAGCAGTGCGGCTTCGATGTAGATAAGAATCCCCGCGATCGTTACTCATGTGGCGCCACTGGGCTGTAAGCCCACCTCGTTGCGTTGTACCGACACGGACAGGACGTGGCACAACGAAATATCGAATACCCATCACATCCCGAGATCGACTCTGTCGTCTCGTGTGTCCATGGTTGAGCAACTGTCAAGCAATCGCCACGGGGGCACAAAGCACACGACTGTTGTCACGGCTGCCTTGCGCTTGAACGTACTACCGTGGAGGGAAGGGGTAAACAACACTAGTGACATTTAAAGTTACGTCGACAAAGTCTCTATAGCACGACTGACTGCCGAGGCAGCAAACTTGTTTGTGAACAATCTTTGCTGTTCAACAGGCGTTAATGCCACTGCCAACATGATGGTCTCGCATGCCACCGCAATACTACGAATGAATAACATTGCATCGCAAATAGATGCAGTACACGAGCTAAGAGCGTACACGGCTAAGAGCGTCTACAGCAGTGAGTATAACTTAACTCTCTGTCCAATCAAAAAACGTTATTCAGTTATGCTCATAAAAGCGCGCCGCAGCGAAAAAACTCGGGGATAACTCGAGAAAAAGTTATTTTTTCGTTATCCTGCCTACGTTTGTAGTCTGTGACACCCGGGATAACTTTTGGCTGCATACCATTGGCTCATGATTTTGAGATCAATCAGATCATTTTGGCGAAGATTAGTTGCATGTCATTGGCTCCAGTTGATAGAGAAAAACGATGATTTGAAGTCAACGACGTGGTTCTAAATGACACTAGCAACATTATACCGTTGAGCCTAACTGGGGACCAAAAACAAACCAAGGCGACCACAACTTTACTAGTCACGTTCGGCCGAAAAAAACTTATATTATATAGTTATACTGACTGCTGTGAAGTTTTTTGCGTGTAAGTTTGACAGGAAGTTATACTGGTCTCTGATTGGTGCACAAAAAGTTAAGTTATACTCACTGCTGGAGACGCTCTAAGCTGTGTTGAATGTGACTGCACGCTCGCTTCTTAACCCCTACGAGGTGCGACAGACCACCTTATCACTGGACATAGTCAAAGTTACTTTCGAATTGGCGGTCAGCGTCGTACATGTCGCAATGGTGGATCAGGTTCAATGGTCATATACCGCGTGCGACAAACCAGCTTAGCGTTCGCTTATACTTCAACGTCCTGACGCCCGTTTTTACAAACGTATTTACGTGTTCGCTCAGCCAATGCGAATACATTGTAACCATTGGTGTGGAACAGGTCACGCATTCCCTTAGCACTTTAGGATACCTACCATTCCATTAATTGCGGCTCGAGCCCGCTTAGTTAAACGCTAAAAGAAGATTCCAATGATGTCCATAAGCCGTACGAAGTGCGGCATTGGAATTACCGTCCGAAATAGAATGAGGATAAAAACTGGCTGTTGTCTGAGGAACTCTTCATTATATATCTGTGTGTGTATTGTGGACAAGTGATGAATAGCTTTCATTCTGACACCTCTTGTATGAGTGTGGGAAATAACGACGGCACCGCGTGTCGTTGTGTACCTCGCGCAGTGAGCAGAATTATGCTTAACTTCTGATCTCCTTATTCAACCAGTGTAGGAAAGACATTTATAGCCTGGCGTTCGCTCAATGACGATACAATCAATCTAATAACTTTCGTTCTTCCGAGTACATCATGTGGAGACCTTATGATCCGAGACGAATTGTGCCTACTTACTCTCGCCCTTTCTTCCTTACAATACATATCTAGTACATCAAATTAACAGGTAAGCTGGACAGCAATATAGCTATTGATGGTTACGAAACCAACCTGCCCCATGCTAAATATCTAGTCGTCATTGTAGCTCAAATTCGAAATGTGCATCGAAGATCAGGCGCAACCAATAAGCTGAGCGCACAAACCAAAACTTTGAACCTATTTTTGGCAAATAGTCAATTCGGCACTGTCGCAGTCAAATACGTTTGCCAGCACTAATTGTCCGTACTTATTCGAACCTATATGTACCATAACGTCAAAGTATAGGATCAGCCGCAAATCGATAATATATGGGAAACGGAAGCTCGTCACCCGTGAAAGAGGATGGACTTCGTTACGACAGCAGCGACGAGCGCGCAATCGAAGGCAGCAAACACAGTGGCTTTCGCGTACTCGGCATCCAAGAGCAGTCTCCTGCGTCCGCGGTCGGCTTTGTGAGCTTCTTCGACTTCATTCTGGAGGCCAACGGTATTCGACTAGTAAGGCATCTCGTGCCTATCGTTGATACTGTACCATATCGTTCGTACTAGTACATAACGATGTTGTACCTACAATTTATGTACTGTGTATAAATAAAGGACACCCGGGACGCAACCTTCATGGAGCTCCTTGCCCAGAGTGAAGACCGTCCTATGCGGCTTCAAGTGTATAATGCCAAGACGCAGGCCACAAGAGAGTTGAAATTAACACCCAGTCGAAAGTGGCCGGGTAAAGGCTTGATCGGTGTAACTATCCGATTTGACTCGTACGAAGGTGTGGAAGACCAACTCGTACATGTGCTGGTACTTGAACGTTCCTCTCTCTCTTTTGTGCTATCTACTTTCGGTTCATTAACTGAGATTCCGTACGCTTTTTATTGCAGAATGTGGTCGACTCGTCACCGGCAGAACGTGCGGGACTCCGTGCGGGTTCTGACTATCTGCTGGGGACGCCCGACCGCGTCTTTACGGATGCAGAGGATCTGCACGATGAGATTGTCGACGCGCTAGACGGGTCGTTCCAATGCTATGTGTACAAGTAGGTGGTATAAGTGTGTTACTTTCCACCGTGGATGGAAGCTGAGCTAAGGTCTTGCATCGTGTTAAAAACATATGCACAGCACCCTCGATGATCAGGTTCGCATTGTGACGATCGTGCCGACCGAGAGCTGGGGAGGTGACGGCGTGCTTGGTGCTGAGGTGGGTCATGGCTACCTCCATCGACTACCATCCGCATGTCGGAATACTATTGGCTCGTCAGTGGGTTTTGTCAATCTCCCTAAAGGCGCAAAGGCTGCAACAGATGCATTCTGTAAGATGGAAATGTTGTCGGGTGTTTTGCTACGATGAACTTGGCTAATATTTGGTTGTCTGTAAATTTAATTTCAGTGAAGCCACACCAATATCGTAACGAGTGCCAAGATAACAGCGAAGCTGACGAAGAAAAAAGGCCCCAGGACTCCGAACCGATTGTGACGGCACGTGGGAATCGCCAAGCATGTTCTCCTATACGCGGGGTGAATCGAAACACAGCAGCTGAGCAGTCTCTTCCGGAAGGCGATGGCAAAGAATCTGTGTCTGCATTCGTCACCGATGCAAAGACCGTGCCGCTAGCAGGGTCTCGATACACAGTGCGCTCGGATCTTCAGTTTCCTATCTCAACTGTCGCCGTGCTTGCTGATTCATAAAGGTATCTGTAAAAACAGCTGGAAATACGACGACAAATTCAATGGAACAAGCTGCTATTTGCATGAACTACAAATTGACGACCAATGAACGCTGATCTCGATGGTTCGTTCGGCTCTGCCACTAGCAGATCAGGCGCTCATTTAATACTAGGAATGCCTCCTCGTTGTTCATACACGCGTCGCTTATACCGCATTCCTTGCAAACGGAGTGACATCAAGACAGAACCGGTGTCAAGTACAGATTTCGTGACGATGTCGAATGCGAACACCTATCCATTCTAGTACTTGATGCCTATTGTTGATCAGTGCGATGATTGCAACATGGCGTGAAAAGGGTAAGCCAGTTTACTTTGTACTCGTCTCGTCTCGACTCACTGTTTCATACGACGGACCGAAAAGAGTTGCAGTCGTTTAAGTCAGTCTACTGTTTCTTACAATCAACCAATGCCGATAGGCCACTTAAAAACACCGAGCACACCTTGTCTCAACCAAGTGATGATCATGTCTTCTTCGCCACAAGAAGGACTATACGGCTGCAGCCATTCATTTCGCATGTTATTGTTACTGCTGTTTGCATGCAAGAACAATGTCACATTGCTGCCCTTCTTTTATGGTACCGTTTGCAGAGGATAGTCACGTACGTGACTGTGGCATAACAGTTGTACAAGTGTTTATTGTGCCTTCAAACGCTATTTTGTGACTAATGGCGCAAACAAAGAGTCGAAAAACTAGACCCCAGCTCAGACCTACGACTGTAGAAACGATCTTGGTCCGTCTCGCATATGTCGCTCCAATGTCGCTCCAAGCCAGTTCCGTCCACATCCGTGTCGATCCCTTGTGTTCCGACATGTCCATGCCTACTTCAGACGACATGTCGGCACTCGAGTCAACAGCTGGCGACACTGAGACAGACGCCGACACGATCGCGACTCGTACTCGCACCAAATTCTCGCTCGTGGACGTGCCCATCGACACGCTCGAAGCTTCTCTTGTGGACGCCGCTCCACTTGACCTGGGCGGCCATGTATGTATGGATGTACCCATGTATATATGGATGTACCCATGTATGAATGTACCCATGTGCGTCTTTTCGTCCAATGGTTTGCGGCACTGAATCTTGCTATTTAGTGCCGCGATTTGACACCCAAGCCAATCAGTCAGCCGTCTATGGAGAGAGAGGGCGCGTGTTTTGGTCCACGGAGCGAACGACTCACGCGTTGATTGGTGGATTTGTTGCAGGCATTTGCTGAAAGTGGCGAGGACGACCAGGAGTACCAGCGGTTCTTGTCGAGCCTGTTGCCCAATGAGGAAGTGGATCTGTCGTTCTTGGACGAAGAGGACGAGGAGTACCGACCGGAGGGGGACGAAGACGATGACCAGGAGGACGACGACGCTCGACAGGGGATCTCCAAGAAAGAGCTCACGGAGCTGCTGCTGGACTCGACGCGCATGACGTCGTTGTCTGTGTTGCCAGCTGCTGTTATGGAGTTGAAGGATGTCAATGACGTGGTCGCACCTGAGCGAGCAGAAGGCAATGGAAACGAGGTGGCTGCTCTATCCGAGACTAGAGGTGAAGGAGGGCGTAAGGATCGTCCAGCTGTAGCCGAGCCGGGAATGAAGACTGGCAACGCGCCAGTGACGATACCGGCAGTACGACGAGGCCGACCCGTCACCGTGTCCCAAACACGGTGCATCCAACTGGCATCGCAGATGCACAAACATCTACAGCTGCTACTTCAAAGCTATCATCTCTTAGCGAGTCAACCGTCTCGACCCGAGCTGGCGGAATGCCAAGCAATGATCGAAGACTTACGAGTACGCGGCGAAAAGGCGCTTGCGTATAAGAACGCATTGTTGTCGAAGCTGAACTTCGGAACAAGGTGTAGTGCAGGCGTTGCTTCGACAGATGCTGTCGATACCAATGTTGGTAGTTATAATGACATTTTGTCTCCTGGTGACTTTTCCGGCGTGGAAGGGAACAGTGCAGACGCTGAACCTACCAGAAATATGCTGGCCTCGCGACGTGTGACAAGGTCGCTGACAGCAGCACATGCAGCAGTAGCCCACCCATCGATGTTCGAGCTGGTCGGGTCGCAAACTGTAGACGAGCTTTCGGCTGTTTTTGCTCGAGGTTGCTCACTGGGAGAGCGTGATCGTGCATTCAAGAGCAAATGCTCCAGCTAGATACGCATTTGGTATCTGCAATAAAGCGCCGGAAAAGCAAGAAGGGATACTCGATGATTGAGGACACTTTGCTCGCTCATGGCGCTAAGCGTTTTGGCACACAAGCGACTTCGTGGGAT